>WYDF02096670.1:0-10743 GCA_009867245.2 Adranes taylori | reverse complement strand
TATATATGGAGGACACGGCAAACGTTGTTTTGCCCCACCTGGTCAACCGGCCCGCCCACACTTCGTTGTGGCTCAGTTTGATTTATGAAATGAACCTGAGTTTGATGGCCAGCGACAAGGTCAAAGTGCCACATGGTCAAATATGTGTTCCCGTGTTCCTGTATTCCCGTGTTTCCATATTCCCGTGTTCTCATATGCCCGTGTTTCCATATTCCCGTGATATCATATTCCCGTGTTACCATATTCCCGTATGGCCATATTCCCGAGTTGCCATATTCCCATGTTCCCGCATATAAAGACATGCGCGTATTCGAATGCAAAGTTGTGTGAAAAATTAAAAAAATATATACCCGTTTTCTCGTGCTCCCGCATTAAGTATATAAAACACGCGAGTATTCGAATTCAACGTTGTCAAAATTTGAAGAATATATGTTCCCGAATTCCATTGTTTCAGAATTCCCGATTTTACTCGAGAGTGCGCGCCACTTTACTTATGCAACCCATGTTGCAAATGTGTCGTGGTATTGCCTAACTTAAACTACTAAATAATGTGTTAAAAATATTTCCTATCGAAACATTGCGGAGGCTGTATCTTTGCTCCAGTATAAAATTTCAAAAAACCAATTTCACAGAAACCTTCCCGGGAGTGTACTCAACAAATTCCTAAAGTTTCATGTCGTTCGGATGGATGGTGTAGTCAGGCATAAAGGACATACAGATATACAAATATACATTGATTTATATATATATATATATAGATTACCATTACTGTCTTTGATTTTACAATTATATTTTCATATATTTTTCAATCAATATTTTTATTGAATCTAAAATAAAAACAAAACGCTATATTGTTAAAAGAAATAAATACATTATATTGAGATATATTTGAAAACGTACCTTTTATTTTGTATAACCAATTATTTTTCCAGTTTTTAAAATTGATATATGTGGAGAATGTAGGTTTACCAATTCAAGTCTGCCTCCATATTTTTCATATGTATTGAGATAAATAGAGCATCATTTTAAAGTAATTTAACATTGGAGGCTTTATCTATTATCAAAATTTGTTTTGAACTCTTCTTGACCCTTACACAAATAAACGTCATTATTGCATTTCAGATTATGATGTTGTTCTAATACGACGCCAGATGGCTATAGTAAGCGACTGAAATACATATAACGTGTTATTAAGTGTTGCTGTATATACAAGGATCAATAATAAAAAATAGAATAATTTAAAGTATTTATTAATGATCTTTAGATAAAAATTGATCATAACGATCTTGATATGATTTTTATAGTACTGTTGATAAGTATTGTTTATCTTTATACATTACGGATTTCGAATATATGTTTGCACACCTTCAGGAATCAGAACTTAATGATAATGATCTTGATATAATTTTTTATTATGATATTGATAATAATTGTTTATCGTTATAAAAATACCGGTTTCGAGTATATACTTGACAATCTTCAGGGCCTTATGTCCTGTATCCTATAAACTTTTATCGTTGATCCCGCTTTAATACAAAGAAAAATATTGGTAATCTTCTAAATAAACTATAATTTTCTATAAAGCCATTTTGTTCACAATCCGTAGTCACACTATCCTATGGGTTTGCTAGACCTTTATGTCCTGTATTCTAGAAACTTTGTTTCGTTGATCTAGCTTTTCCAGGAAGGGAGATATTAACATTTCTACTTACGACCCTTTTGGCAATCATGAAATCAACTCCAACCGACCAAAATGCATCTATTCGAGTTACGGGCTAATCGTAGGAATACGCAAATGGCATTTTTGAAAGCTGGGCTTTCACCTTTCGTTTCGGGACACATGGGGGTTCCATTAAATGAAGGGCCTAACTGCAAAAGTCACATTCTCCACTTTAGAAACTTTTTTAGAATACAAAAACCTTTAATTTCAATAAAACAAGGTTCATAATCTTGATTTTTTTTTAAATGAAATGTAGTCACACATTGTGGTTTGTAACGCTGTTTCAAATCATACGCGTCATATAACTGAGAAAAATTACTATATAATTTGGAGAATGTGAATTTTGGTAGTTACAGGTGGAGAATGTGAGTTCTGCACTTAAATAATTTGGAGAATACTACTTTTGAGACCAAGCGTTCTAGAAATTTTCTGACAAAAAATGAATTCAAGATAATATTCAATCTTTTTAAGAAGAAAAACTTTAAATCCGGTATACCTTTTAGCACAAAACTTTGTTTATTGAATATTTTGTACAAATTTACAAAATATTCTTACTATTTACAAATAGCACTTGAAAAATACAGATTGTCAGCAAAAAGTTCAGCTTATTATAAAAACTCAGATCTGGAATGTCTGCAGTTCATCCGTGGAATTCCTCCTCATATTCTCCTGGCACTTCACGTCCAACCAAAACATGTACGAAAAAATTCAAATCCTCATTGGATCGCCACTGTTCTTTGTAGTGTTTTTCCAAGAGAGAATTTACGTCCCTTTTCTTTTGGTCTTTGAGTTGCCTTTGACGATAGTCTGTGGAAGTAAATTTTGAAGATCCTTCCCTCTCTTCGTTATACTATTGGCACTAGCCGCAAGATCAAATTTCCAAGTGTTAGGTTTTTCTCATTGAACCAAAATGGTAGTTGTATTGGTAACAAATTTTCTGGTAAAGTAAATTCCCTTTACAGCGTGAATATCGAAATGCAAATTACCTGCCTTTTTCATCACTTTTTCGCTGCTGTTTCCAGTCTTGAATTATGACATCGCCCAGTCTTTCTACAGTAGCAAACCTGGCGATCTTGTTAATATACTATTCTGGGCTTATGATTACCTCAGACTTTCTGATATCCTTCTCAACATTACCGAACTCTATCTGGGCGTAGAAAACTATGCCCGGTCATCAAAAATACAAGCTGAATTTCTTTGATGTTAGATTTGCTTTTTCAGTTTCATTTTTGCACGCTTTTATTTTTTCTTCAAGTGAAACACGTTGAACACATCTACCCTTGGGCTCCCAAAACCATGTACCTAAAATAATGTTCCTTTACTTTTAGAGATTCATTCAGTTTCTGCGTTATATATACATTCTCCAAAGCTTTGTTATATTTAGTTCCGCTGGAAGATACTTCCGGCAGTCCTATTGATACAGTAACGGGTTTGGCTGCATTTTAATTCATTCAAAAACTATTACCTTCTCCTTCTTTGCAACAAATTTATTTCCACTAGGGTTTCCTCCTCTTCTTTCTTTAGGCATTTCACCAGTAATGTAATATCTTTGTGCAATACGATTCACTCGGAATCTTGAAACATGTAATGCTTTCAGAAAAATTTTGTAGCATACAGGAATCATTTCTTTATTTCGGCTACGAATGAAGTATTTACATCTGGCCTGTTTCTTTGTGTTGGTACCAGTTTTGGGACGTCTTCTTTTAATTGGATGCATAATTAAATGTTTTAAAATGAAATTATCATGATATATTTTTTCTTTTTCTGAATAGAATGCAGAATAGAAACGTCGAATATCTTGAGCGGCTAAGGTTTTACACCGCAGTGCACCTTGCTGATGTTCGCATGTTGGAAATTCTGGGAAGCCGTTCGTTGTATATCTAGAAGAAAGAAAATTGAAATAGTTTATAGAAGCTATTATCATTCTATTTTTTCATGTGAAACCCCCAGATAATTACTTGGTATCAAATCTACTTCAGTTTAGGCTCGTTTATAACTAGGGATAAAAATGATGTCTTGTGGTGTATTCATGCGCTTCCTGAGAACTTCTCCAATAATTCTATCAATAGGTTCAAAACTTAAATCAATTAATTATTAACAAAAATATAGTAATATCACAATAAACCTTACTTCACTCTAACCCAAACGTAACCTGTTTCTGTCTATGACGTGGTAACATCACGTGACCAAAATAGCTACCCATTGGCTGAGAGGAGAATGGGAGTTTTGCACTAGAGCGCCCTGTGGAGAATGTTACTTTTATCAACGAGATAAATAATAATTTATCAATAACTCATTTTCCGAAAAAGGTGGAGAATATGACTGTTGAAGTTAGGCCCTTCAAATAGGAAATCCTCAAGATCTGAAGACATTTATACCTCCCTGAAGATAGGTAATTCGTGTATTGACGTATAACATCGGTATCGTTTATATTCGTGCATTATCGATCTGGGGTATCTTCGGTTTAGAGTATTGGTATTATCGTTTAAGTTCATGCATCGTCGACCTCGCGTGTCATCGTTTACAAACATTGATTTTATTGCGCAATATCTAACCAGTATTTCGTTATAATTATAGTTTCTATGTGTTAGTGTTGGAATAGTAGTGGGGTGGCGTTCGGTATGGTGGGGGTGGAAGTCAATTGTAGGGATACAGTGTGGAGCGGCCTGCTATTGAATTATCTTGATGACGTCATCACTCAAACAACCAGTCAGAGAGCAGAACTGATGTCGTGGACCAATCACAGCGCAGGGATTCGTAGCCAGTCCACGCCTCTAATGGTGTGGGAGTGATGGTGAATCGGTCAGTCCCTTTTACTAGTGATGTAAGTGAGATTGAGAATGGGGTAGAAGGCATAGAAGTGAGTGAAGTGGTCATAAGAGTAGATGAGGTCAAGAATGAGATGAAGGGTAGGAAAAAGGGTGGACCTGCATGGTAGGGTTGATGTATGGGGTCTATGAATGAGAAAGGTATAAGTGCATTGGTGAGGGGGGGGGGGTGAATAGAATTATCAAAGGGGATCATTTGTGCCGGATGAATGGAAGAAAGCAAAAATTTTGCTTATTAAGACGGGAAGCAGAATGGATGTAGAAAGTTATAGGGGAATATGGGTGGGATGGATGCATTATGGATGGGTTATACAGGAAGGTTGCGAGGATTATAAATAGGAGGTTAGGAATACTGTCACACTGGTTTCATTAGAGGTAGGGGGACGGCAGACAGTATAGTTACTATTAACTATGTTATATAGGGAGATCGCAAGTACAAGGAAGCTATATCTCCTATTTATAGATTTGAAAGCTGCGTTTGATAGGATTGTGAGAAACTGTGGGAGAGAATGGTGAATGTCGAGATTTCGTCAAATATGATTAAGAAGATTAAGGGATTGTATGAGGGTACGAACGTGAGAGCGAGAGTGAATGAAAGGGTTTCGGAATGGTTTGAGAGCAAAACGGGAGTGTGGCAAGTCTACCCGCTCAGTGCTTGTCTTTTTAACATTTATTTGTAAGATCTGGAGAAGGTGTTGGAGAAGGGACAAGCAAGGGGCTGAAGATTGGAAGGACTGAAGGTTTGGACTCTCACCTATGCCGACGAGATCGTATATATGGCGAATGATCGTATGTATGGCGAGACGAAATGAAAGAAATGATTGGGAGTGTGAAAGGATATATGGAAAGAAGCACGAATTGCACCTTTGATAAAGTAAAGTATATTGACATCTGTCAGGAGTTCTAATTTGATTTTAGTCAGTTTTAAAGCAGCCGAAAAAGATAAACCAGGGGCAGTATAGTACTGCGTCGGATCTAATTCGTATGCATTATAGTATACAGATCTAAAATTGTCAAAGACGTCCGCTAACAGAAGAACATCTGTGTGGAGGTAAAGACGCATATAACCACCTAGATTCCAGCAATTAAATATGGACCATACTAATTGGGCATAATCGGAATCCGAAGCATAATCGGAATCCGAAGCATAATCGGAATCCGAAACATGCTCAACATTAAGTTTATTGTAGAACGAGCTCTTGGGCAGTAAACTGGTTTCAAGTATTTTTTCAAATGAATCAAGGTATTCATAAGGAAAGATGCCTTTACGCATCAATAATTGGCTTTCTTCAGACATCGGGAAATGACGTTTAACTTCAATGTATTGGTCCGGTTTCAAGTTGTTAAAGAGTTTGTTGAGGGACAAAGACATAAATCTGAATGAATCAAGAAATCGTATTTTAAATACGTGAGCTTACCATTTCTATCGTTGTAGGTTCCCACATCGACAGATTTCGAAAACGATATGTAACGCTTTTTAGTGTGAGCAATTACATCTATTTTTTCTTCGGCTTCAGCCAGATCTTTAATAAAAAGGTGAGTGTCGTAACTACTCAGATTAGAGAAGAAAACTGGAAGCAAATTTGGGACTTTATAATTTAGATTACATCTCGAAGAAGCCAGACCAACGTAATTACTGCGAGATGATTATAATCCTTTACCTTTTCATGTACCGGTATATGATTCGAGCAAATGTGGCAAATCTTTGTTGTTAAATAGGAAATCCGTTGGGTGGGAGTTGGAGGTTTTATAGGAACGACGGCATTGCTATGGTTGATAAATAATCGTTGTGTGTCCAGTGTATGCTTATCAACAAGCACCTTAGCACAATCGGGACCTGTATATGTTTCGAATTTACTTAATGATTCTTCGTAATTAGACTTGATGAAATATGCAAACGAGCAAGCAGTATGTTTATGGGTAGAGAAAATGAGTGAAGTAGAAAGAGAAAGAGCACAGGTGGAGATGTAGCGACTCTTGTATCGACTCTTGCGGAGATGTATCGGTTCTTGTATCGCCTCAAAATCTGCGTACACTACAAATGGTAGACGCATCTTGTTTTTAAAATCGGAGAATTCTAATACGTTCTCTGGCCTTTCAAAGGCACGTTAATTTTATCATATCGGTCGTAGGTATAGACGTGATTACAATCGCGTTCTTGATGATTGGTAAGATTTGCCTTAGTGGCGAAACAAACTAAACAAATATCCATCACAAATATATTTAGGATGTTGACGGTCCGATATTTGAGCACTTAATAATAGTGACATGTTCGAAATTAAAACAAGGTGCGATTTTGAATCGGCTTCTAACAGAAGCAAATTAACGTGCAAAAGGAAAAACGAGCAAAAGCCATCTGGCATTTGGTATATTCCAAAGAAAGGTTTACCTTGAGCCATCCATCTTCTAAATGGTTCTGCCAAAAGGTCTGTACCGCCTTCTTGATGGTTGACGTGAAATTTGTAAAATCAGTAGTTGGCAGTGCTTCAATGCGGTACGACCCAACACGGTTTTTACATCCAGACCTAATCGAGAACAATCCATTGCCCATTGGAGCCATTTGCTTATTGTTATGCTCTATTGACTTTAGGTGGCCGTAGTACGCTTTGCGACATCCAAAAGGCTACATTGCAAATTTCGCATTGTATTCGTGGTAGTTTTGGTTTATTAAGCCTGTCTCCAATCACATCAAACGCATTAACAGCAGCACCGGATGTTGATGGTGCTGTTATATCAAGTGGACGCTTTCGAGCCGGAACTATCTGGTGTGTCTTCAAATTATTTTGGTAATCAAGCCCAGAACGGGTCATCACCCCACACTCGCCACATAGATTGCTATCAGCACCATGAAGTTTCTTTAGATGTTGCCTCATATTATCTAGTCGCCCGAAATTTGCTTTGCAGAGCGGACAATCAAAGCGATTTGTCGCGAGACAACTCGTCTTCTCGTGACGGCGGAGATCGTGCAGATGCTTGTAGCTCTTGGTACAAGTCTTGCAATTTTTTTTCAATTTCTCACTTTCTCAAACTTTCTTGAATAAAGTAGTTGTGTACTCGTGTGCGATTAAATTATATATCCACGCATTCGCGATTGAACTATGAATGACTGCTGTGGAGCAGCGCCGAGGTATTTACGAGTGCGCGCGAGAGAGAGATAGACACTGTATGTTGGAGAGGAATATAAACGAACCATAAGACTGCAAAAGAACAAAACAAGTTTCTACAGGAGAAAAATTCTTGGAGAAACGATGACGGCTTCATCATTTCCTAGAAAAACTCTAGACGGATTCCGTGTAATACGATAACGATGTCATCGATTTCAAGGTCAAGCGTCTAGATATAAACAAAACATGTCTTGACATGAATAAAATTCTTAGAAAAACGTCTGGCACTGATAACAAAAGTAGGAGTGGGGCTAATCGTATATGAACTCGAATATCCGGTTATGATCTTTAATTTTGAAATGTTTGTTCGGTAAAGTGCATAACGGTATACAATGAATCATTTACTGCCTCCATTACCATTTGAACAACAAGAAATTACATCAACAACATTAAGTGGCGATGATATAGATATCGAGCAAGCGATTGAAGAGTTTAATAAACAATTGGAAGATAATCTAAGGAAAGAAACATTCTTCGTCGGTGAACGAAGGTACTTTTTGACGACAACGCAATCTATTAAAGTGACAATCGACCTAAGTTGTGACCGCGGATTAGTGCCGATTATACAACTTGTATCCTATTTCATTTACGTAAATTTTATTTACGTCTAAAAAATTAAGTCAGATTACTAAAATATATTAATATTAGATACAACAAAAAAATGAACATGTTTGAAAACTTCAAAAATGTCAATTATGCATTTTTTTCTAGTTTTCAGGAACTAACAAAACTGTTACCTGCTGAGTGGTGTTAACTTGAGGTTTCCCAGGGGTCTTAGATATATTTATATGCCTTCAACGTTAGTTATTCTTTGAAAATGAAACAATTATATTTATTTGTTTATTACATAATATAACAAAATTTGTGAGTTGGCCCCTTTCAACAATGAACGTAGGTATTTCTAATAAAAGAACAGAATATGTCAGAAATACGAATATTTATTGTCAAAAACTAAAAAAAATCATTATTCTTACAATCAACTCTTAATAAACAGAAAAAATATTGTTCGGAACTGCCGTAGCGAAGCTGATTCTCACTTTCATCACTGACTGCCCGTTGGCTTGCTTCTGGATTTGTTTTCGCGGCCAGTTTTTAACAATGTTTGAATAAAAATCTATATTTTTTGAAATATAAGGAATTAGAGCCTGCGTGTGCTGAATTTTCAGCTATAGATGCGATTGTAACATTTTAGTCTCTGTTTATTAAGGCCAAAATTCCTGTCGCATGGCATATATGAATGACCACGAAAAGTACTATTCAATATCCGTAAATCATCCTGATTCGACTAATGCCATACATAATTTGATGACAACATGAATTTTATTTTGTTCAGGACAATTATCGCTGAACAGGCGAAGGTTTTTCTACTGAAGGCTTTAAACTGCTGACATAATCCAGTATGAATGAGCATACTTCATCAAAGCCCTTGTTAGCAGTTCCCTCATGGTAGACGTAATGACGTGACGTGGTAGGCATGAGTTTCCACTTCCTAAATCGTGAATACAGAAAACATTTACCGTTAATTGCGTCAAATAAAATGCATCTGGTACCGGTATTTCGGGAAGGTGCACATTCTGCATGTAATCGAAGCATAAACTGATAGTAGTATTATCGGATTTCTTGCAGTCCTCTGTTGTTTTTTTCAATACGCTATAAAACTTCTTAGCCCGTCTTTTATGCACCTGCAATTCTGCCTCCGCAGTTCTTTTGGCAGCTTCATTCAAAGAACTGCTTTTTACTTTCAACTGCCGCTGTTCACACAAACAAGTGTCAAATTTAAGATCAAAATTCTCATTGAAAAACTTAATCGAACAAGTTTTCGAATCGAACTTAGTCAAATTTAATTGAACATTCAGGACGCTTTTTGTTAAACATTTTATACATTATTTTGACATTTAATTTTTCGTTAAGGTACTTGTACGTTTTGCTAGTACGGACCAGTGACTTACTTTTACGGGGTACAAATTAATATGGTTGCGCATTAGATTTTGTGTTTCAGTGTTTTTGTGTTGTGACGTCTCTTTTCCGCCGGAATTTTGTTGTCAATCAATAAACGTTTAATACGTTGCACTCTTCTTTTACTCTTTAGCCCATACAGATTGAGAAGTGCATTTTGACAAACTTTCGTTTTTCTGCATGTAAAGTGACATAATGGATATAACTTACAGCTTTTTATTTAGGATCTTTGATAAGTTTACGACGTTGTTTAACAGGTGTCACTTCAATATTACCTTGTAAAAATGCCTTGTTCTATCTTCGTTTCAAAGAAAGTATAAATCTGATTGAAGATTGAATATCTCGTCGCTTTCAGCTGGAGTACATTTTTCAAAACATTTTAGGTGGTACCTAGAAGTTTTCTTACTTGCTAAAAACGTTCAAGACCATAATAAGAAAGATGTGAAGTTACCTGCAAGAAGGCCCCGTTGTTCGAGCAGCAACTAAGGTACCAGCGTAGTTAGTATATTTCTGTCCTGTCACAATACTTTTTGTAATAACATTTCCCTGGTACTCAACATCAATTCTACACCCGCGTTTGCGCTTCTTAGTTGGATTTTCACTACTTGTAGCATTGTTATTACCCATTTGCACGACGTGGTTCGTCAACAGTTGACACAGTATTTTAGAGGTTATGACGTTCACTAACGTTCAACAACGTCAAATTCTACTATTTGTAGTTGAATGGTGCTATGTCAGTGACTTAGCACCTTTCAACACTGAACACATGCATTTGCAATAAGTGTACTTGGCTCCTTACAACACCAAAAGATGCATAATCATTTAAAACAGGGATCGGCAACCTTTTACGGACGGCGGGCCATTTTTAAATAAAAAATTTTATGCGGGCCGCACATTCATATGTAACTTAAATAGTGCTTTTATATCATATACGAATATAAATATTATTAAAAATAAATATAGAAAAAATTTATTTTTTATTCACATGCTATAATAATATAGTTTATCTTTCATTTTATTCATTCATTAAAATTCAATGCGCTTTTTGTCCTTGAATATTGTTTGATAATTCATT
>WYDF02096659.1:0-10743 GCA_009867245.2 Adranes taylori | reverse complement strand
CCCTATTAAGTAATTTTCGAAAGAAAAATAATTCAGCCCTCAAAGGGTTAACCTAATGAGCTCAACCTAATGGTTAGAAAAAATTTAATAATGATCTTATTGAAAATTTTTATCTGACCATGTAATCTGTACTTTAGTTATGGCTTCTACATATCTACTTATTCTTATTGTCTTTTCTTAGTCGCTTCTGATGCTTGTGGCTATAGTGGGCTATAGACACAAACAAGTTTTATATATCTTCCAAGTCCTTTAGATTTTTTTTCAAATAATTCTTCCTACAATGTTAATATAATATACATATACATAGACAGGATGTATTTTGACACTAATTTTTAGTCCTATTTTTCGAAAACGTCTTCTGTGTTTCTTGAGACAGGAACCATTTTCAAACTTTTTACATCCAAAGATCGTTTTGTGCGTAAGCGATTAATTAAATTAAAAAAAAACCATTTTCGAACTTTTTACATCCAAAGATCGTTTTTTGCGTAAGCGATTAATTAAATTAAAAAAAATCTGTTAACATTTGGAGTAATTTAACCTGAAAATAAAATTGCAGGACTCAAAATACTTTGGTTTCAATAAAAGGTGGAGTTGCTCAACTCTCCTCCATGACTTCTTACTTCCTTGTTTCGGACTATTTTAATTGGAGTTGAATATATTAGGCTGATTTTGAGCAATAAAGAAATATTATTGTTTTATAGAGATAAATTCAGTAATAAAATAAATTCTAAAGTTAAAAATAAATAAATAAATGAACATAGTAATAATAATACAATACGACGAATTTATAGTAAATAATGTCTTGATAATACATAAATACAATATAAAAAAATTGAGCGACACATCCTATTCTCGGCTGTATAATATACAATCGGATAAATTTTATGGTTTTATTTTTTCAATTTCGCAAAATTTTCTACACGACACAAATAAATTTATTTCATGACCGTTGATAAACGGACTTGCGTACGTTTATTTCATTTTCGATAAAATATATGAAAAGAATTTAAACAGGCTGCGGGACATATGTTGTTGTTGTTGCCTTCTTCATTCTGCGTCTTTATTATATTTTTACGGTTTATTTTTACCGCATATTGTTATATTGTAGATGCACATACAAACTTTATACATTACATTGCAAGTATTATTCGTAATTATTGCTGCACCAGTGTGTAGCCAAATCTGCGATCTTAATAATAGTTGAATATTTCACGATGCGATCTTTGCCAATTCTTTATTATTATAATAAGAACTCACTATTTTTAATAGGGAACCTGTTATCTGCTTAACATCGTTAATCTAAACGTCTTTTCGCAACAATGTTAAGTATTTTCAAGATATATACTACATTATTAAATTTATTATCAGACGAGGTTAATTCATACGAAAGGTTGGAGTTAATTATTTTTCATAACGTTCTATTGTTTTAGCCAAAATGCACAATGAAATATTAACCTATGTACGAGGTCTTATTGTTAAATCTTTTAAAACGTTTTTTAAACGTTTGCAAACTGCTTGTTGAAAAACACAACTGTTGAATGTGTTCAACAGTACACATAAAAAAACCGCTTTAATACTTTAAAATTATAATTCATATTACAATTGAGCTAATATCAAATAAAATTTAGTTCTTACAAATGAAATCCAGCAAATGAATTTGGGTTTTTACAAATTAAATGCAGCAACTGCCAAATGGAATTCGGTTTTGCGAAAAATGTTAAGAAGTTTAAGGATTTTCAAATGTTATAAAAATTATTTCAGGAAAATTCAAAGCTGTCTAGAAGAAAGAAATACTTATCAGAAAGAACTCGAAAACTCACAATCAGAGGTAATATGTTTCATTTAGTATCAACTTTAAGTCCAAAAATTAGAACTCAAATAAGAAATCTTTCAAATCCAGATGAAGTTTAGAGAGAACTTAACTGGAGCAGAAGAAAATGAAGCTTATGAAATATGTTCTGAATGTTTTGGTTGCAAATGGAAAGGAAATTTAGAGATGGCAGGGAACTTGTGTTTAGTTACGCAACTTTGGAATAATCTAGAGGAAGAAATAGTTACGTATCAAGAAAATAATGATACAAAGATGCCTCAAACTTTACTCATCTGCAAGATATTTCAAATACTTCTGAAGGAGTATTTGAATCTCTAGACAACATGGCTAATGATCCATAAAGATAAACAGAAGCAAGCAGACTGATCTCAAAATCAGAAAATGTTGATCAAGAAGCTCTTACAGTTAAGAAAACAATAAATAGTAACGATTGCATATGAAATGAATAAAAACAAGTACAAGTATCCATACAATTATTGTAAAAAGATTGGAGATGAACACTGTCATAAATGGATTGTTGATGGAAAACCTGAAAAGGAGGAAAACCAAGCATGGAATTGTAAAAGAAAAATTCTCAAAAGAAAATATGTTCATGCTATCAATAGAAGCATATGCAATTGCAACTGAAATTGATGACAAAGAAAATTGGCATTTTGATAATGGTGCTACCAGACATATTACTAATAAAAATCAATTTTTCATAACGTACAGTGAAATTGATCATGTTGTCAAAGTACATTCCGCGAATGGATAAGAAACTAAAGTGTTTGGCCAAGGAACAATTAAAGTTGAAACAGTTGTAGATGGAAATATTCTTAATTTAATGCTTGAAAATGTCTGGTATGTTCTAGATATTAAGAAAAATCTCTTTTCCGATTTGCAAACTCATTGTAAGCATCCTAATAGCAAATTTGATTCAGAACAGAATAAATGTTGCTAGAAGGTAATATGCCCCCCCCCCCCCACCGGTTCACCGCTAACACCTTCAGCTGCAAGCGATGTGCCATTACTGCCGACACCCGGCAAGCGATGGCTCTATAAAGTAACGCAAGAAGAACATCATCGACACGTTCCGTTATTACTTCGGCGACAGCGAATAAATCAGACATCACCACAAATTCATTTTCTACGTCATGAAATTTCATCGCATCTTCATTTCAAAATATTTTCTACATCTTCATCACGTCCAGTGCCTGGATCAACTTACAACATTAAATGGATTAAGCATTAATCCATTTAATTTTACCGACACTCTGGAGAAGCTGACGAGTAAACTAAAAATCCAATCAAGATAAATTAATAACACAAATCACATGATGTTTATTTCGGTATTATTACTTGCTATTTTGCTAATGGAAAATGGTATGAAACATCATAACAATTTTTGCATTAAATTTAACTTCACAGCATATTGTCAGTAAATTACAATCCCGAATAGAAATATATTATATATGACGTTATGAATATTTGAGAACAATAAATCAAACTATTTAAATAAGTTATTGCGTACATAATGTTCGACTTCTTTATTAAAATAATTAAAAAAAGCGAATTCTAACCCAAGCTTGTATAATCTCATGCACGAGCATATTATATGTTACAACTAAACAGAATAAAATATAGAAAGCAGTATAGTAGTTAAAAAGTAAACAAATTACGATCCTGCTATGATAAGAGCAATTTTGTAACAAGTTAGATCCCTCATGTTAGCTACAGTTTTAAAGAAAATTAAATGTGTGATCGAAATATATAAAACATGTAATATTTTGCTCAAAGTTAAATTGCTTGCAACTTGAAACGAGTGTTGTTTAAAACTGCTCAATCAAACCAAATTTTATAACAAAAACTGAAATCAAAATGCAATGGCCGTTTTCAAGAAAATTACCCGCAACTGTTTTTATAAATAAACAGCCTGTATATAGTAAATTTAAATTTAGAAAACAATGCATCAAACAAATTGGTGCGCAACGTAATTACTGAGTTATTACCAAGATTAAGAATGACTCCATCAAGAACCTTACCTTACTTATAAAACCTTACTCTTACCTTACTTATAAAAATATTCTAATTTAATATTCTAGATACAATATTTAAAGATGCATCTATTAGTTTTTCATCTAGATTTTAATATAGTACAAATGTGTAAAGCAATAGGAAAAAGCGACTTAAATATTCTGGTAACCTTATAAAAATGAACCACTTGTCCGTTTCGGTTACTGACCTCACACAACAACGATTCACTTGGGGCTTAATTCTTTTCCGTGCGTTGTGCTATAATTTTTTTCCAGTGCTGATGTGACGAGATGGGTACTTGCGCCCTGTCTGTGCCATCAATTGTTTCTTTTCTTCATATTTTTAAACGTCCATAGTTGCCAAATATCATTAGCTAATTAAATATCAAGTTAAGAACAACAAACTCAACTTACCGTGACGCAGAAACATATTATAATACAAGTAGATAATTATATTATAACTCGCCGGCAAAATTAATACTAGATTGTCACAATATCTTTAAGTATCCCCATATTCAGTTTGATCATACCATTTTTTAAATTGTGAACTGTTATATTTTTATAATTTTTATTAAATCCGTTTGGGATCTTTAAAATATTTATTATGCATGAACAAGTTTTAAAAAAGGCGATTTTAGAAAATTCAAAACTTGGGCATTCAATGGATTACCTTTAAATCGGTACCCAACAAAACTCAAGCAGTTTCAAAAATTCAAATTTTAGCTTGAAGAAGGACCCGACTCTATACATAAAATTTACCACTTTAATATTGACATATAGTAAGCTTTTAAGGACGACAAAATATTGCACATGCTTAACAAGTTTTGCCTCAGAACGAGAGTTGTGCGTGTCTATGCTAAACATTCTTATTAGCATTGTTATTCTAATTGACTACTGATCTAACTGAATGTGTACCTAGTTGGAAATTTAATTAGATTATACCAACTTATCTGATCTATGTTTTATGGAAAATTTCTCAAATGCATCAAAAATCCATTTCGCACATTGTTATCCAATCTGATTTTATCCCTGCATTTAACCGTTATATAACTGCAATTAACTATTGTAAATAAATTTGACTATAATCTGTTCATTACAATCAACTAGCTTTATTGCGAATGGAGATTTATTTATATCCAGCTCCCTAATCTACTGATTAGTGACCTAATGTAGTAGAATCTAGTGACTTTTTTGGTTCGCCATCTTGGTTATCAAACGTAAATGCGTACGACTGTTTATGTTATTTACATTGAAAATTATATGTTGAAAAAATATTACAGTTGTATACGCACGTTTTTAGCGTTCAAATCTACAATATTCAAGTGTGCACTTACCTTCAGCGTTCAGAAGAGATCAGCAATTAAAATATATTTAAAAAAATTTAAATTCAGACGTTTTCAGCTTAAATATTAAAAATACAATTTCGCGTCATACGTTTACAGCTCAAAATTAAAAATATTATAAAAAATATTCAATGTGACCTTTTCAGCTCAAATATTTAGCATTTAAAAATTCAAATTTCGCGCTATTTATATAGACACATCGATAGATTAGTACTCGCTCACGCACGCGTTGATTCTAAATATTAGCGCCATTTCAATTCTTTCTACCGTATTTCAAAATCTGAAACCGGAAATACTTTGTCATCCTACATCTTGGATTTTCAATATACAGCTGTCACACGCACGCAGAAAGTTTTATATTAGATATACCGCTCCGCGGAACGGTTACCGTTTTGGAGGTATTTAAAAATATGTCCATGGGTTTTCGGTGGTAGGAACAGTCTGCAACTACTTATGGTAAATTAGTAGCACTTTCATCTCTCAACCATCGCAACAACACTAATTTACCATTTTCTCATTAATTGTCTGTATGTCTAAAAGTGTTGAAACTAGAGCTACAACATGACTGTTGTATTATAAGTGGTAAACATTTTTCTATTTGTCATAAAAATGTTAAATTTATATTTGACGTAAACTAATGTAGCAAAATTAGTTATTTAGATTTTTCAAATAATATAAAATGTACATAAATTAAACCATAACATAATGTAATTCCGAAACTCCGAGTTAAATATACACAAAAACGAATTATAAATACATACAATAGAATATATATGTTCTTTAAATTTATTTATTAATGCATTTATATTATTTACTTATGAGTCTTTTATAAGCTACATGGCCTTGAGTGTAACTTTTACACTTGCTATCAGCTTGGTGCTAAAAATGATTGACAAGTGTTACACCTGTTAAAGCAAACATACAATATCGGTGTAGACTCACGCCACTAACTCTCCGAAGGTACAAAAGTATTTTCATTTTTAAGTAATGAAAATGACAAAAAATTAATTGAAAGAAAATTACAGTATTATAAATATCTAACAAATTTATTGTCAGTGTGTAAAGCCACAATTGTTTCGAGCTACGACAATCGGCTCATTTTTAAGCTAATAATACAATAAATTATTATAATGATATTAATCAGACTATGTAAAAGTATTACCTTTTAATAAACGAAGTCATCACTATTCGTTCGTTCATTTCAAATGAGATTTTTTTAAAAAGTTTTTTATGTCACATGTCTTTAAACTGTAATTTAAAGGATATAAATTAAAAAGAATATTTTGACCTTACGAACGCATAAATTATTTGAAATTCAATAAATTTTGTTTTTTCAAAGATGACAGTTATTTTATTGTGAATAGGTTTTAACAATTAAATTTGGCTGATTGACATGAAACCGAACGTAAAAATGAAATAAGGGTATTATTCCCATATGGGTTAATTAAAAAACAAAATTTATTGAATTTGAAATAATTTATACAATCATAGGATCAAAAATTTCTTTTTAATTTGTTTCTTTTAAATTAGAGATTAAAAACATGTGCCATAAAAAACCTTAAAAAGATTTTTTTCCAGAATCTTATTTGTGAAGAACGAAAAGTGATGCTGATGATTTCTGACGCATGAATATGCGCCGACTGTTGTAACTCGAAACAATTGTCTGGACTAGATAACTATTGAGCAAAAAGTTTAGCCAACAACACGCGGTGTTCCTAAGCGGTCACCCATCCAAGTACTAACCGCGCCCGACGTTGCTTAACTTCGGTGATCGGACGAGAACCGGTGTATTCAACGTAGTATGGTCGTTGGTATTTACATAATTGAATAGACTATCTAAATATTTGTTCTTAGAGTATGTTATATTTTTCTGCAATTTGTAGTACATTTTAGGAATATTTTAGCTTTAAGATTTCTTCACACTAATATTTAACGATTTTAGATCATGTGTCACCTTTTAGCTTAAATCAGTATCGGATTCCATCAACATTTTATAATATATTCTTTGTGATACATCATTATTGAATACTTATTTTTGATGTCTATACTTATTTTTAATTATCTACTGTTAACTTCAAAATGGTGATGTCTCATTTGTTTCAGGCTGACTGGTGACAGATGAAGTAAAAATTGACACGTGTATTAAATAATTACTCCTATTACTCAACTCAATAATTATTATGAATTGAGCTGGTACTCAATAATTATTACTGATAACACGCGATATATAACATGTTGGCTTAATCTCTTATGTATCTCAGCCAGTTTACACTGGCATTACAGATATATAACGTTATAAGAAATCAGAAAAAACTTACTAGCAATAACGAAATATCTTAAAAATGTTAGTGCATAAGTTTACAGAACAAAAGTTTTATTGTACATTTGTATAGTAGATGTAAGTTTTGCAAATGCAAAATGTTACGTAACCGATATAATTTGATACTATTTTTGCAAAATAAAACGTTGTTGTGACATCGGTATTAATTCAAAATTTTGTTTGCGTTTATGGATATTTTATTAGCATTATAGTGTCATCTACATGTTTCTATCTCTACTACACTTGTAATGAAAGCACATGTAAAACGAAATCTGTAATAAACGATCTAATTGAAATAAACGGATATCTCGTCAAAAAACATATGCATCGCGCTGAACATTGAAATATACCAAAGTTTAGCTCATTTCTTGTTAACTAAATATACCATTTGATAAATAATTTTGTAAATACAATTATTATATATTATCACTTCAATTATCACATTTATTATATACAATTTATTAAATTACTACTGACGATTCATGCAAATGTTGGCCATCTGGTGGTCAAATTAAGTGGGATAATATATTTGTAAACATATTTCATTACGTGTGAGTTTGAAATTCATTATTCATTGCTTATTTTTGTATATTTATAAATTTACAGCACAGGCAGTTGAAGTTAACAATGGAATTTTCCCCGAAAGAACGAGTTAGGTTGAGACTTAAAGGCTTGATTTGTATGCAGTTTTGAAAACACATGCCGAACACTTAAAAGGCTTCTCTTCTGAATGAGTTCGTTCGTGAATTAGAAAATGCCATTTATGTGTCATTTTCTTGCTTTCAATGCTGTTTTAAAACCACATTCTGTACACTCAAAAGGCTTCTCTCTGCTATGACTTGTTTATGTCTTATAAGTATTAATTTTTTCGCAGTTTTAAAACTACTTTCGTGCATTCAAAAATTTTTCTCCTTTATGATTTCGTCGGTAAATTACTAGAAATCATACATAAAGAATCGTCGTTATTAGAGGTACACAGAGTTAGTTAAATATATGTTGATCTAATTCTAATATAATTAAATCAATAAAGCTCTCGTAACCCTACCAAGGGCTAAGTCTAGTATTTATTCAGTAGAAATAAATTAGGAGGATTACAATTTCAATAATTTATACTAAGTACAATTTATACTTAATTTTGGTATCACATTTTGAAATCCTCTTGGTATCAGTATGAAATCCTCTGGAAGCTGCATATATCTTTGTCTTCTCACCGTCCATTACAGAAGAGTGAAAATAATGCTTTTATGTAAATAAATTAAGAAAATTATTCTAAATAATACAAAATAATAATTGCAATTAGACAGCTGCTAAAGCATACGTTTAGTATTATCACAACATTTTGCGTGCTAGTTGCTATATTTATGCACTAGGTGGCAGTCTGCACCTGAATCATCGCAAAAATAAAATTTTTGTTACTATAGATATTCTGCTGACTACTGTTAACGTTATTGTCATCTATACATTTCTATAAGTACTCCACTTGTAATGGAACAACAAATAAAACGAAATCTGTAATAAATGGACATCTCGTCAAAAAACTCAATTGCATCGCTCTGATATTATCAAAACCAAAGTTTAGCTCATACCTCTTCTTATACAGATAAACCATTTGATACCTAAATTCTGTAATTACAATTATTATATATTATAAGTGAATAGGTGTTGATTCGAAAATGATGTATAACATATATGAGAGATTTTAACATTTTATCCATAATTTTTTCAAGTGTGTATTTCTTAATGTTTCCTTTTCTCTCATTATAAGTTTCCTTTTAATCGCCAGAGCTATTAAAACAATGGATCACAGCCATTAGAGTAGAAAACTGGCATCCTTCTAAAAGTACCAGAATTTGCAGTGATCATTTTTTAGCAGATTATATGGCAGGTACAACTATACAATTAAAGCTATCAGCTGTTCCCAGCGTCTTTAACTTTCGCTTGCATTTACAAAAGCAATGCACAAAACTAAAGACTGTAACTAGTCAAAAACAGCCGAAGAACAAACTAGACAAAGAAGAAATAAACAAAATTATTCTACTTAAGTAACTTATAAATAATTATATACAAATTAAATCTTCTGATAAATAAAGTAGAAATAAATTTAATATACTAATATCTAGCATTATCATTTTTACTTATAATGATGCGTTGGAAAGTTGATTTTTCCTATGGTTAGTTTGAGTTAAACAGAGATAGGTATACCACAAGTATTGCGGATTGCATAAAATTCTTCCCTCAAAAAAACTATCTATTCTAGTTACATAGTATATAGTTTAATGTCAGCCATCAAGTTTATAGTGATCACTACATACGTATAAATTGAAATGGCGGTCTTTTATGATAGGAAAATAACCTTAACTATTTACGAAAAGAAAACACGGATTAATTTATGGATTAAAAATTGACGCGAATTGTGTGTGTATTGTATTGCACGTTGCAAAGTGGTCTCAAACTGTAATTTGTGAGTGACTATGAATTATGAGTGAGTGACTTATTGGTATGTGATTTGGTTTTACATGGAACACCGTTGTATTTTACAGGTAAGTGTTGATAATTACAAGTTGTTGTTAAAGCTGTATACTTTCAAGCGCGTGGTGTTGAGCTTATATGCGATATTGGTGTCCACACGTTTTCCTTGTACATTTGAAAAGGATTGTACATTGGAAAGAATGATGAGCTCAAAGTTTATATAATTATTGCAGTTGAACCTACGATATGTTGCCCTTGTTGTTACAGTCAACTGTTCCATAAAATAAAGCCTGTATTGCTCATCAAAATTGCTGCTACAAACATTTTAAAATGCATGAAGTTATCAATACTATGCATTGCTATCTGCATCTAATTACATTATAATGCATAGCAAATAAATTCAGAGTTTTATCTTTCGATTCATATAAAGAATAGTTGGAAGCAATGAATCTATGCTACAAACATATTGTTTAGGGCAAAATAATGCTTATAACATAACATAAAATTTTCTACTAAGTAGATAGCAGGTAGGTATCTTAAAATTTGATAAATAAATTTTTTTCATAATAGTGCTAAAAACAGCGACAGTCACAAAAAATACATTTGATTATTTTATGCATTCATGTAATGTTGCGTCGGTTTATCTCTTGATTCAAATACGTAGCGCATGCATTCTAACAAGCAGCCATGATGAGCTTCCACTATCTTATAAAAGCTATAAAAACTTCTGGCAAAACATATATGTATAAACATTGGGGAGAGGATATT
>WYDF02096647.1:0-20076 GCA_009867245.2 Adranes taylori | reverse complement strand
TCTCGCTTGAAGAATGTACAACATAATCTTGTTGGTATATGATATCAGGGCTATCAGATGATAGTTTTTGCAGACTGTTTCTGACCATTTCTTATATAGGGGAAGCAATACTGAAGTTGACTGCTCTTCTGGCCATAGGCAGGTTTTCCAAATCTTGTGACACAATATGTGCAAGATTTTTTGCCTCCTTTCGTCAAGAGCTTACAAGACCTCTGTTGATATTCCGTCGATTCCTATTGCTTTATCTTTTCTTAATTTCTCAGTTGCCAATTTTACCTCATCTAACAGTATATCCGGTTCCGCCTCATAATTCCCCAGGTTTCAATAAATAGCAGTGGGGTGAGTATACAGATTGCTAGAGTAATCTTTCCACACCGATACAATTTGGTCTAGTTCTGTATTCAAACAATCATGTTGATCTTCAATTGGCTAATGTCGAGGTTTGAACGGCTGAGTGATAGCACGTATCTTCTTAAACAGATCTTTAGAGTTATTGGTATCAGAGAAATTCTGAATTTCTATACAAACATTTATCAAATATATATTTTTGTCCCTGCGCGTAGTAGCTTGTATCTCCCGATTTAACGATTGGTAGAGTTCCAAATATATACTATTGTCAAGACCCCGGGATTTGATGTTCCTTCGTCCCCGAATGAGATCTATTGTTGCCACTGATAACCAGGGCGGTCTAGCAACATTTTGGTCTTCTTGAGGTGTTTCTTCTACACAACCTTCCATATAGCTTCGGAATTCTTTGTTTGAAGTTCTTCGAGCTGAGGTTCAATTTTGCGAATGACGTTATTACTAGAAACTGTAACCTGATTATCGCTGAGCCTGGACAGATTTTTATTTGCCTTCGCCTACAGATTTTAAGTTTTCCTGTAAACTCCTACACCTGCAGTTGATGATCGCTTCCACAAGCTGCAGATGGTAACGTTTTCGCCGTGGATATCCATCTCTGCCTAATCAAGATGTAATCTATTTGATTCCTCGTGCGCCCATCAGGAGATCTCCAGAAGATAAAATCTTTGCTGACTTAATACCGACCTTTTTTCGAGTTGTTCCATTCTTTTTACCATTGTACATATAGCTTGGCCCTGGCAGCAATTTTGGCTGCTATCAATTCATTTTTATATCCTTGATGCTCTAACGAGATTTGTGCATTTTTACTCTATCAATTGTTTTTGATGGGTGCTCTTTCACCTATTACACATAGGGTCTCCTTTAAAACTGTTCTACATGAGCTAGTGACTTCTTTTAGACCTATTCTTTGACTTTGTTCCATAATTGGGCTCCTGTCTAAACTGGTGCAGCTTTTCTTTTCGAGGTTCCCAGTTCTTTTACTATAGGCATTAATTTAAGTTTGTCGCTTCCTTTCATTGCTGTATCATGCATGTATTCAATAAATGATAGGTTTTGTCCATTGAACTCTACGGTTCTGCTTCACGTGTGGTGATAATTTGATTCTATGTCCAGTGATAGTTAGCTGTGAATTCTGTATATACTCCACTCCCTCTGCTGTTTCGCGTAAACATCAGCGGAAAATAAAGGAATATTTTAGCATAACATTGATTTCTTCTCATCTCATCTAAACGCACACCTTGATTCCGAAATAACTTTGTCACGATAATGGAAACTTTATTATACGCTTTTCTTAGAAGACAATTTGAATCTCAATCCCATCTATAAGAATCATGTAAGTATGGACATGAGTTCTCAACAATTCAAGTCAATGGCTGATGCATGCTAGAAAGGAAAATATGGATTCCTATCAATCTCCAAAGAATGTGATATAAATAAAGGGAGATATGGTAATAATCTTGATATTTTGCTTTCCATTGTTTTTTCAGGAACCATTTTTATATTGTGGTTCTGTAACTTCATGGCAATTTTTATGGAACTCCTATCATCAGGGAAATCTATACTTTAGACGCTTTCTGGAAATTGTTAAGTCTCAGTAGGTTGTCGTAGGAATGGTGCTACAAGAGGTTCCATAGGAATGGTCCCAAAACTGAGCCTTGTGACTTCAGAGAATAGAACGTGCTACCTACTGTGTTCTAGGGCCATCAATGGGTGCTGGATATTTTATTATTCATTTATTAAAGCAATCATTCTCCTGAAAAAATATTTGGGCACTTTACAGAGTTAATGCTTTTGTATGGTTCCGGTAGAAGCGACCTTTGTTAGTGTTAACTACCTTTTCTATTGCATTTAATATCGGCTTTGGAAGTGATACTGGTCTTGAACCCAAGTCCATTTCTTGTTTCACTTTAGTACATAGAAAATATAAATTTTAATAACTTTTTTATCATAAGCATCTATTATTTTTATTCACTCAGCTAAGTAGAAAAATTAACCATTATAACATAATCTTAATATTATTAATACATGTTTTTCTGATCGTCTTCTTGGAAATTAATTCTTTTTTGAAATAAATCTCTAAACGAATGCTATAAACTTCGACTAATAAATTATATTTTCATAGATACTACAGTAGTGAACGATCCAAGCGGTAGTAGTACATTGTACGGCCCCGAAGTTAGTTGCAGTCGTCCATTTTGCAAACTAAAACGCAAATACCATTACCATTGTAACGCATGCAATCAAGCGTTCTCAGAAATGGACCGTTTAGTTGTACATTATGCCAAACATAGTATGGGTTCATTGGTGAGTAATGCTGCGAGTGGAACAAGTACGCAACTATCAGCAACAGTACATGAGGATAATAACAATGGTATCATATCGCACCACTCCAGTCCGCCGGAAACACCTACGAAACAATCACAAGATGGACAAGGACAAATAACGCCAGGAAAGATTAATGTGGCTCCATTACAATCATTACAAAATCCTACTATTCCTGTTAAGGATAATAGTGGAGGGTTAATAGAACACGTAAGTCTAATAGAACACGGCTCAACCCTTTCCGCTGCACAAACTTCCCACCCTTATTCATCTAATTTACATCACCCTCTTATCAATCTCACACATCGTTCCAATTAATTGTGTGTACCTTACTCCATGTCCCATAAACACCCTCATTCCATATTTTATTCATCCGTCCACAACATTTCTTCATGTGCTCCTACGTTTCTTCCTCCTTTCCATAGATTCTTCGACTTTTTTCCCTGTCATTCATCGAATAATTATTTCTTCTTTCCTGTCAATCGGACTCTCATCCTTTTTTCTTTTATATTTCTTCCCGATCTGAAATATTCTGGTATAATACTTGCAACCATCAAAAATTCATATTTCCTATTTAATCAATTCTTTCATGTTTCACATGTACTTCCGCAACGTTTCTTCTACCTTTATCTCACAATTAATATCTTTCCTCGTATTATTATACCATTCATACATTGACCATCCATACTTTTCATGCATCCTTCTTTCATCTGTGACCCATTCGTTGCTTTTATCCCCCTTACTTATCCCCATCATTGATTTCACGTACACTCTGTTTACAATTTTCTCCTCATCATCCGTCATCACCTTTCTTTCTTTTCAACTCCATATACCCAACATTTATATTCATTCAGTTTCTACTGAATGAATATAAATGTAGTATTTCTTTCTTTCACCGCCCCATATTTCTGCCCACTACAACAGTATGCTCCTCACGCATTTAAAACTTATTTTATTTAATTTTTTTTTTTTAGGGAGAAAATCAATATTTACCACCGTCGTTCGAAGCATACGGCCATTTCACAAATTTTCCAACAAATCTAGCAACGCAATTTGCACTAATGTCTCAGCAACAGTTTCTACCTCAGTCCATCTACCAAAGTTCATCTCTACCCACTCAACTGATGTTTGCTCAACATGGTGGATTGATCCAAGTAAGTTCCATTATCAAAATTGAATATGTAGCTTATTCAGAATTTAGAATATCTGAACATTAGAATATATACTATTTTATTATATAGGGATCACCAACTCTATTAACTACGGCTCCTCAAAGTCCATATGCCGAAAATATGACGTCACCGTTGGCAGCTCTGGCGGCAAATTTGAATAAAAGAACATTGGAAAATAGTCAGGAATTAAGTAATGATTCTAAAAAGGCCCGAATACAAAGTTCTATGAGAATTTTAAAGGATGAACCGGTCCCTGACGGTTATTTGCGATTCAGGTTAGTAAAATTTTTCTAATGAAGTTATATTGCTTACCAACAATTCATAAATTAAAAAGTTGACAAAAACTGATCCTTTTGAAACCTGTTGCAGAACAAAAAATAGTGCGATTAAATAACTATTGGAGCTTTGGAATACAGTGTTTCATTAAATAAATATTATAGAAAAGTTCGGGGTTCATGTGTCACCTAAATGAACCCCCCCGAACTTTTCTACTATATTTATTTAATAAAACAGTGTATTTCAAAACTCCAATAGTTATTTAATCGAACCATTTTGTGTTCTGCAACATGTTTCAAAAGGATCAGATTTTGTGTACTTTTTAATTTATGAATTTTTGGTAAGCAATATAAGTTCAGTTACGATGTGTTTTAGCTATGAAATTCTTATCTTTAGTAATATTATAATTGCTTTAAATTAATATATAAATATTTTAGATTTAATGAAGACTGTCGATATGAACATTGCGGCTATCGGGAGCATCAAACACATTTCCATTGTAAACGACCCGATTGCGGTTACAGTTTCTGTGATAAAACGCGATTTGTACAGCATACGGCGCGTCATGAACGATTAGATACGTTAATGGGTGGCGACTTTCAGCAATATCGAGCTAATGTGCCATGTGGTAGAGGCGAATGTGCATATACTGCTAATTTGGGTAAGTATAGACGTTCATTTCTTAAAAAAAGTTTATATTTGTTGCTTGTGTTTAAGTACGTTGACCAATAAGTCTCCCGGTTTATTATAACTCAATTTTTGGTAGCGAATAAAATTATAATCAAAACGTATTGATTTTTTTTCATTCCAGGTTCATCCCAAAACAAAGCATCGCATTTCCATTGTCTCAAATGTGATTTCGTGTGTACCGATACGAACAAAGTGGTCGCCCATCGGCGGCAACATCAAAAACTCGATTCGATTCAAGCGGCGGGATTTGAGAAATTCACGCCGAGTCAACAGTGTAGAGCGGGTAATTGCCAGCACAGCGGTAAACAAACGCACTACCATTGTTTACAATGCCAATACGCCGTACTTGGTTTAGCTCAGATGTCTGCCCATAAATATAGGCATATGGATGGATGAAGAATTCAAACGCTTTTAATGGTATTGAGCAATTAGGATTTGTTATCTGCATTTATTAAAAAAAAAATATTATTGGGAGAAAAATATTAGAAAAATACTTGCCAATTTACTACTTTTATCATCATTATCAAATTTGTTCAAACAAAACACGTTGGAACGAATTTTAAAATTTTTGGAACCAACAACTAAAAACATACATTATACTTTATGTATTTCTTGAAATTATATATATACTACATAAAGTTATGGCTAAATTATTTTGCAATTGAGAAAATAATGTAGAATTTAAAATTATTAAAAATAAGCTCGAAATTTGTATATAATTATTTATAAAACGTAAACCATTTTGTTTCAATATTATTTAAATGTATATATTTAAATATTTGATGTAAATAAATAATTAATAATAAATTAATAATTAAGAATTCTTTATTTCTGTATATAATAAAAAAAAATGTATACTGAATTTATACAAAGTCACACATCAGTAGAAATTCTTAAAAGTAATATATTAATATTGAAATAGTTAGTTGGTAAAACTATATTTCTAGAAATTTATGAAGGAAAAAAATGTAGTTTATAAGATAAACAAATAAATGAAAGTTACTACGTACTATACAATAATTTATAACGACATGAAATGTCGTCTAGCAATATTTAAAAATTTGTATATATAAATAAAAAAAAGTGATTATTTCATGTAATTTAGATGTTACTTGCAGGATATAAATTCAGAATGTTTCGCTGAAATATGTAATTAGATTATTACTTATTCTCATCACTTGTACAAGTAACAGTTTTATTATTGCGATCAGTTACGCTTATATATATAAAGCATCCTCAGGATAAAAAATTTACTTCAAAATATAGCATATGTATGGTATAGCATTTTTATGTAAAATTTTTAGCCTAATGATGCTTAATATATAAGCAAAACCAATCGTAATAAATTTTATTATTCTTCTTTTCTTTTAAAACATTAAGTACTCGTTTCTCATAAATGCTGTGTTAGTGACACAGAAGCCAGCAACATTTTTCATTATTGGATTTGTTTAAAAATGTAATATCCTTCTAAATGGATTAGAGTTTTTGGACATTGTTTTAGAGAGTCTACTAAGAACAAAAAAGTTCTCAAAGGAATCGAAGTAAAAAAAAACGTATTGGGAATCTCTGTCTTCCGTGAACTCCGCTTTTAATCAAAAGGGATGCCATTAGTTAAATTGTAAAGCGCTAAATTCTACGTTAGATGTTGTTCTTCTTGTTTTTTTGTTTATCAACTCTCTTTAGGGGATGCGTTTAGGCAACCTCGCCGCTGGTTTTAATCCGCATCCAGTGCGACGAGGACTATGGTACACAACTGTCTCCAAGGAGATACGTCTAGTCACTTTTTAAATCTAATCGCAAAATCTAGCGACATCTAGAATATCTAAAAATATTCAGATTTCGCGCCAAAAATGACAACCGGAAATACCTTGTCGTCCATCATATTGGATTTTAATTTGACAGCTGTCAAATTTTATCTAATCACATTTAAGTATTTTTAATAGATTTTTTTATTCAAATTTTTTTGGACGGCCCTTGTATATTATTTTTATATTGACCCTGGTAATATCTAGTTTCAAATCTAGTTACTTTTTATTTACACATAACATCAAATTCAACGAAATGACAACAACAACTCAATAAACTCCCAATGCATCTCCTTGACGCCATAATGCATCTCAAAGGCACCATAAAAGAGAACGAAACTAATTTTTTCTTTCTTGCTATGTACCAATTTTTTGCTCCTACTCCACATTCGATAAACGTATACAACAAAAATGTGGAAAACATCTGCCTAGAGCAAAACCCATCGAATGAAGGTCATCCAAAAATGCCGGCGATGCTTTCTCCACAGCTCTTTCTCTACTTACTCTCTCTAATACACGAGAATGCAAGCATTGTTGTGTAGCTGGCTACAGGTGGCTCTGATTCCTTCTAGACGGAGCAATGAACACAAGTTCAGCAACATTGGTATGACTTGTTATTCGAGAACTAACATCGCCCAAAGCGAAACTCTATAATAACAGAATTAGCCACGGAAGGAAAGAAGCCATAAAAGAGAACAAACATATCACTCCCTCTTAATATGCAGCATTTTTTGTTCATATTCTGCAATTCTGCATTCGTACAAGCTCACAAAAAGATGCGAAAACACCTGGTTAAACGAGAGGCTAAAATCACCTTAATCCCTTCTGATATATGTTCTCATTCCACTTGAACAAAACGGCAAAAAGGAAGGTCATTCAAACACGCGCGATATTTAATATCCATCTCGTTTCTCTGCTGTCTCTCTCTAACACACAAGAATGCGATACGTTGTTGGTAGCTTACGGCAGTCGACTCCGGCTCCCTCGAGATGCGGTGCATTGCAACGATGTGTATGTTTTGCGAGCGCCTCTGACTCCTGCTCCTCCTTTGACCTGCAATGTAGGAAGAAAACGAACGCTGTTTGCTTGGTGGCCTTTAGCGACAATTCTATATGCACGGTTCGCTGACTGCATGTATAAAAACTTGTGAGATAAACAACGCAAATCTTTCCATCGTTTGATTATATTTAATTAATTATGGATTCGTTGATTCTTTGTTTGATGATCTTTATGATTTGTTAAATTAATTGGCGATGTTTGTTTCTTGGTGGTTTTATTCATTTGACGATTCTATAGAGAGTAGATGCTAGCCGATAACATATTCACATTATTGCAAAGTGTTTATTCTAAATGAAAGAGGGTGGTGGATAAGAAACAATTAACCACAAAAAAAAATCCAAAAACATTTTTCTTGGTCTAAATTCTAAAAGAAGTTCCTAAAATATTAACAAAATGTTTTTAAAAAATGTTTCCTAAAATATTAACAAAACTATTAACAAAATGTTGGCATGTTTTACTAAAACATGCCAACGTCTTTTACTTGTTTGAACTTTGGAATATATCTCAGCAATCAAAAAATATATACTATGCTTCAATCTCTTTCGTTTTTATTTAAAATTCTTTTCTCGAAAATCAAAATTTTACATATATACATGGTGGTCATTTTCGTACCAATTTTACGTTCCATTTTCTCAAAAACTGTAATTTCTTGTATCAAAAGATTATTCAGTTACTTAACTTACTTAAGCATTTAAGTAAGTTTAATTTGATCTTGAATTTGGGGGTAATTTGACCTTGAAGAAAAAGTGCAATGCCTTAGAAGCTTAGGCTTATACAACGTTAGGAAGTCTTAATTTCAATTGTTTTGATTGTGGAATCTACTCAACTAATGAGAAAATTTACTTTGTCAGACTGTCAAATTGTACTTGTTGTTCTCTGGAAGTTGATAAAACCGTAAATGATTTGGAGTGTTTATTAATTTCATATTCTTGGCTTTCCATTCTTTTAACTCCGTCCCTGTTGATTTTAGAAAAATTCTGTTCAAATCAAAAATGTAGCGAACCTTTACAGTAAAGGTAAAAAGTTATGCTCGTAGTGGGGAACCTGTCATTTTCTTAGGAAGCTGTCAAATTCTGTCATTATCTTTTCACACGATTTTAATATAATATTAAGACAATGCTAGAAAAATATGTTGCTGGCTTCCGGACTATATGCAAAAAAATGATTAATAATTTTAATCACAAAAAATCTATTCTATTTAGCTTTGTTTTTACTCTCCAAATAAGTAAATGATCCCAAAACATACATTTTTATTTTTACTTATAATATCTGCTAGAGTTCTATCTTTTTTCATTATGCATGTTGGTTTCGAGAAAAATTAGAAATGATGTTTTTAAAATATGGAGCCAAATAAAAATGTTAAAATTGACATTCGCATACAAAAAAAAAACTTAAAAGGAAATAGTTAAGCATTCCAAAGAACTAAATCAATGTTAATTAGGCTTCTAAAAGCCTAATTAAAAATCTTAGACTTATTAGGCTCTATTCTTAAGTAGATATAAAATCAATAATGCTTCTGGACATAATTTTCATAAAACCGATGTAGACTAGATAAGCCATGAGGCCTTTTTCAAATAGTGTCTAGTGCCTTAGAGTGACATATACAAATTTACTAGAACAGGTGCCTTTTTTTCTTGGACACATTTAAAAATTTTTATAGCAAAAAAATAGATTAGCGCATAGAATAGCAAATATATAGTTAACATTTACAAATATTAGTCTTAAAAATAATCTTTTTTATATCGCTTACATACGAAAAGCACGGTAGTGATTGCTAATAATTATTTAATATATAAGTTATTTAAATAATATCAACGTTTTGTTGAGTATAGCATCCTAGAGTACAAAAAACATGGAAGTATAATCATATGTTTATGATTTAGCGAAACAAACTGTTCATGAAAATATTAAAACATTTACTGATAGAAAATATACACGTTGAATCATTAGTGCTTCAAAGCTCAATATAGCCGTTATTATAAAAACTATATATTAAAAGTTACTTATACAAACTGTAGACAGCTTCAAATTAATAAAAACACATTGAAGTATACAGGGTGTTTTATATTTATAGTGGCTATTACGGTCTAGTGACTAGGATACCCGACGTCTCCACCAAATATGTCACGTTATTTTTTCTTGATAACATGGCAGGGTAAAAATTCACTTACTGATTAAACCCACTCAACTATCAAATAGGGATCGCAAATATAATTTATTTCTTTAAGATAAATTAATTTATAGATCTGAGTTATCGGGTTAGCATAACACATACAATAATCAAACTCAATTTTTTTTTATTCAATATATTCCTGAAAAGACTAATTAGCATGCTATAAATTTTAACATCAATTCTCAAGTCAATAAAACAATTGCTAAACAACATTAAGCAGTTGTAAAAGAATAAAATCAGAAATCAATTTGCTTAAGATCTTCAAACTAATAAAAATTTTCAAATATGTATTAATATAACTTAAACTTACATTTGAGCTGCAGACATCACGTACTATTCTTTAAGATCATTTTTAGTGCGAGAAATTCAACCATCCACTGCCGTGGCGGTCTAAAATAAATTGTTTTTATAAGTGTTGCTTCCCCTACATTGGCTGTCGACCGCGAGCCATTTTCGTACAGCTGCTCTAACTGTTGCTATAATTCCTTTCTAATTCTTCCCCTTAAACTATCACCTAAGTAATTACCTAATAAAGTATTGTAGCCTGGACACAATTACTTAACTTTCCTAATGTCGTAAATGAGTATACTTTGATCAAATTTTATTTTCAAAACTGAATTACTTCTTTTTCGTTTTGAGTATAGATAAAACAAAAAACATGATATATCGGGTTTTCCCTAAGAACAAATCCTGAGAATATGGCATTTTTAAATTGAGAAAAAATAAATGAAAACAGCCTGATCAAAGTTGTACTGTGTTTAGGGATACTTTGTTCGGGCTTCTTTTTCTTACCCATTAGAATGGTCAATGAATAGTCTTAAACAATATAAATTATGCTTATGAAAATATAAGCAAATTTGCAATGTGGGGTAAGATTGATCAAATAAAAATATCTTATTGATTCAAAAATCATTCTCTGACAATTATAAGCACCGAGAATAAGACATTAAATTCATTTGTTTTAAACGTACGTTTTGTTTTGTTTTTGTTTTGATCGTCCAGAAATTTAATAATTAAATTTCTGGACGATCAATGGAAGTGGACTCTGATGGGAATCTTTACTACATATTTGAGGCTGACATTGAAATTTTTGATGTTTGGAATATATTTTATTATGCTTATCCATTTTGTACGTTTAAAATAAAAAGAAAAAGAAAAGAAAATAATTATTATATCTTTGCTTTTGACAACGGAAACATCATCAGGAACGACATTCAATTTATTTTTATTTTTTTCCAATCGATTTAATCCTCATCACAATGATTTCTGGATCGACCTCCATTATTTTACATACATATTTGTATGTTTTCTTTTCTCGTTGCGAAGAAAACTTTTCCAAAACGTGTCGACCAAAGGTGAAACCTCTTCCAGGTATTTGCTCATATTCAAATTCTCGATGAGCGTGTAACATAGAGGTGGCGGATGCGAGATGCTCTGAATGTTGTGTTGCTGTGCTATGTAACGGGTTGTCATTTTCATCACCACTGTCTAAATTATTATTATCCGGTTCATTTCTAACAGTTGCCGTAGTTATGCTACATCCAGGTGCTAGTCTTTTTTTTCTTCCTCTATGGTGGGGTTCATTCCGCGAATCTTATCTCTTTTAGAAGAGCAGTCAGAGCATTTCAACTCCATCTGCCAAATCTTCTTCCACTTCTAGTGGCCATTTTTTTTAAACTTATTGACGATCCACTGGAAAAATACTGGAAGAACGAAATGAATTTATCAAGTTTCGTTTGATTGCCGATTGTGTATTGTCGGCTTCATCTCGAGACTGATTGCTAACTCGTGCAAATCTTTTATCAATAGTATTCAAAGTTCTTTTCAAAAGAATAGCAAACATCTCTTTGGGAACCGTAGAAAGTCGAATATTTTGAAGTTTCCATTCAGAGAGTGTAGCGTGCCAAGCTTCCTAGTCTAAAGAACCCAGGATCTAGGGGTTGGCACAGGTGTATGGAGTTCGGAATTAAACAGACGAAGTCAATGTCATTTTATGCATATATGTTTATTTAATATATCGACGTCCATATGTGATGATAAATTATCTCCTATTAAGGCTTTTCTATCTTCTAGACGATTGGCGTGGGGTAGAAAAGAGCTTTTAAACCAGTCTCTGCAAGTAGCGCTATACATCCATCCACTTGCCGTGCGCTTGAATCTTATACCTAAGTTGCAATATGGCTTATCACAACATGGAAGCCCTGTCAGTCCATTTTCCTTCCATGAGTCGTAAAGATGTACGCTTTTGAGCACAACATAGGGTGGTAATAACATGTCATCGGCTGACCCACATATCATGACTGTGGTACAGCTCTTTGAGTGGTTCATAATCCTGTCTAGGTATTTTACGCAGCCTCTGTAAACTCCAAGTGGTTTTCCGAGATCGCCTGATAAATTAGATTAATCATAATTGAATATGTTAGAACTTGGTAGATTTATTATTGTGTTTTCTCAAGTTATCATAGAATCTCTCTAGAGTTTCTCGTGATACTTCAGCTCTCGCTCGTTTTATGTTGGTGGCCAGTCTTTGTCCAAACGAATTTTTAGGTCTAGTCCACTCCAGGAAGATTGCTCCTAAATGTATCCACTGTCCAAATAATACTTTGTCATCATTCTCATGTCCATAAGATTTAATAGAAATCCCCAATCCAAACACTTGGCTGTTACTCGAAGAATGGCCAGCTCTTCATTTTTAGTGAAGACTGTTAGCGACCTGGTACGCTTGCATGCTTTACTTTATGTTTGTTGTAGACTGTACCAAAAGGAATTTGAAATCACCTTGAAGCCTCGCGAATTGTGGCTGTACCGAATTGTGGCGAATTGTGGCTCGCGAATTGTGGCTAGACTACTGTTTGCAAAGCTTCTTCTAACATCTCCGGGGTATAAGTGCAGTATTGTCGGCTGCCGAGAACTCTCGCTTACGAACGATGCTTACGTGGCATTTCTGAACAACAAACTCATGACAATATTATTCTTTTTGAATTTATTTAACGCGATCTATGTAATGGAGAACATTGATCAACTGATCAATCTTACCCAATTTCCTGATTGAAGTTACCCCTTGAAATAAAATTTTCTCCAAAAATTATGTTTATTATAATCTAAAGTAAATACTTATGAATGGCCCTCTCAAATACATACCAGCCATAATACAAGCAGACATAATTTTAATTCACAAACTCACCGCCCTGGACATGAAGTTTCTCAACCAAAATAAATATAACCAAACTCGGCCGATTGAAAACATATGAATAACTCCGAGGTACGTATCGACCTTGAGTTCGATGTGGTATTAACGGCTAGCGCGACTATCGATAAAAGCCAACTGCACAAAAATTCAATATGGCCGCAATCGTTGGCTGCGCTGTAGACGATCTAAACGATCTCTAGAATTTAAAGTATCACCATGATGACTTATAAGTATTCAAAGTACATACAGTAAAACAAATAAAAATGAAGACTTTTAATTTTTAATGCATTACGATAGGTTTGTTTTTAATAGGATGCCCTATATCTCTGTTTCCAAAGCTTACTTCACTCGTTCATAAAATATGAATTTTGTGAATGTTTTATTTAATTTATTGTGTTTGAAAATTTGCAAAACATTAAGTGTTTATACAAATTTTCATTTGAGGGCTTAGAATTAGATTGAAGTTACAAAGATATCTGTAAAATTATTGCTTATTTAAATGTTGCTATATTTCAACAGATGTCGCATTTCTCAGTGCCATGTTGCAATTTTCTTAATATGCATATATTAAGCAAAACAGAGAAAGAAATTTATATATCTCTGTCGCATTTATTTGCATGTTTAGGTGAAATGTGTCAGTGATTCAGTCCGTAAATATAAAACACCATCTAAATTTCAATATACTTTTATAATGTGAAGCTTAAAGCTGTTCACAATTTTTGTAAGTAAAACAATTTTTCTCGATATTTTTTATAACAACCATATTGAGTTTTGACATATTAATGATTTACCCTGTATGTATATCTATCTAGAAAGAAAAATAATACATCTTATGCCAATCATTCCAAATGTGCCATAAAGTTGTACGGGGTGGTTTAAAATGTTTATATGGGCACACTTATATCACGTGTCCACGTTTACACCCTGTGAAAATATAAGTACATATGTAGATGTGAACTTATGTTTAACATTAATGTTTCAGTAAATGAAATAAACATTTTTTTATTACAGATTAGTTGTTAAAGCTAAATTCATAGCACTCGTACTAAATAAGTTTTGAGGTTATTAAATCTACGTTCATAAAACTCTGTAATAGTGCATGTGTTTACATTATATAGAGGATTTTCAAAATTATTTTGAAGAAGCCAGCGAGGCCGGTTAAGCCACAAGAGTACCTATTCTATTGTATGACCGAATTCACATTCCATAGAACGATGTAACACACGGAATTTAAAAAAAAAACGGGCACCGTACTTGGACCTTACACTTCGTGCTTTTAGACTTAGAGGGTGTTTCTGGGTCAGACCATTTGCTATTTCTTTTTTGCTTACAAATAACCGAACCACTTGCTTCTTTGTTGGAGTTCGCAACATTTAGGTTATATTGCGCAATATCAACCAGTATTACGTCATACTGTAGTAAAACATTACATTAAAATGTATGCGAACGATGAGGAAAAATGTGCACGAGAATCGACCCCTAAGCATTCACCAATATTTTAATTTTTCTTCGTCCAACGTTGTGGCCGACGTGTGATGACTACGATGGATGTTGACGTTGAATAAAGCAATCTTCTAATCTACGTATTATTCGTTACAGTTTAAAGTTGATTTCCAGGTTTTTCGTTTGTTCGCGCGCTAAGCGCTGCTTTAGCGAAACTTGTTTCTATTAGTTTCGAAATAATATCTGTCCATCTAGTTGGGGATAGGCCCATCTTCCTTTTCTCTTCCGGTTTTCCCTGAACAACAAGTTTTTCCATGCTATCATGTCGAGAGATGTGTTCGAAAATTTTCAAAATTCGTCTATATGTCATCGATGACAATCTTTGTACGGGTTTTACCCCATTTGAGATGGAGACATTTGCTCTTCTAGTCGTCCAGAGAACTCGTAGCATCCTGCGCCAGACCTACATTTCAACAGCATCTATTCTTCTCCTATCGTTGGAACGGATTACCCAGGTTTCGGAAGCGTACGAAAAAACGGGAAAACTAGGGCGTTTACAAGGCTTGTCCTCATTTTTCTACTGACATTTCGATCTTTTCAGGTTTTGGAACTCTTTTATGGCCGAGCTGATAAATACAATTCGCCGTTTTAATTCCAATTCGCAAGAGCCGGACTTATAGAGCATGAAGCCCAAATTCACATATTTTTCGACGAAGTTCCCTATTTTTGTAGGTTATCTTCGAATTTCGTTATCTCGGTCTAGTATCATGACTTTTGTCTTGGTGGCATTTATTTTGACCTCATAGTTTCAGCTTACGTCTTCTAGTCTTTGAAGAAACTCTAAAACCTCTTCGGCGCTGTTAGCTATTAGAGGAGTATCACCCGCAAGAGGTGAAAACACGCAACCTTAATGAACGCCTTTTCTATTACAACATATTTCGGATAATGTGTTATCGACTTTAATGACGTCTACGAATTCTCATACAGGCTTTTAACGAGAGTGATAAAATGACATGGTACTCCAAATTCTGCTAAAATCGTCCATTGCCTGGGCCAACGAACATTATCAACCGCCTTCTCATAATCTACAAAGCACAGATACATTACTATCGACTATTCTCGGGCCTTATTTATAAGCTGCCTCGCATTTCAAATTTGTCCTGGAGTACCACGTCCTTTCACAAATCTGGTTTGATCTGAAGCTATTTGATGTAGCAGGAAGGCTTGTAGTCTCGCTTGAAGAATATACAATATAATCTTGCTAGAATGTGATATCGAGGCTATCTGACGATAGTTTTCGCAGGCTATTTCTGACCCGTTCTTATTTAGAGGAAGCAACACCGAAGTTGACCAGTCTTCTGGCCATACACTTGTTTTCCAAATCTTCTGACAATATGTGTGCACGATTTTTTGCTCCCTTTCGTCAAGATCCTGATATTGCTAATATATTGGCGACTCCTACTTGTCTTATTTTTGTCAATTGCGACATTCACCTCATCTAACAGTATATCCAATTCCGCCTCAATATTTTCCAGGTCCCCACGAATAACATTCGGGTCAGCATACACATTGCTACAGTAATCTTTCCGCACTGATGCAATTTGGTCTAGTTTTGGTTGATCTTTAATTGCCTAATGTCGGGATTTGAACTCCTAAGCAATAAAACGTGTGTTCTTGAACAGGTCTTTGGAGTTATTGATATCAGAGAAATTCTGAATTTCTAGACAAACATTCATCAGATATTTATTTTTGTCTTTGCGGGTAGCAGCTTGTATCTTCCGATTTAACGATTGGTACAGTTCCAGATCTATACTGGTGTCAAGGCCCCGGGATTTTATGACGAATGAAATCGATTGTTTCCGTTGATAACCATGACTGTCTAACAGTATTTTGGTCTTCTTCAGGTGTTTCTTCTAAAGTTGTGTCTAGAGACTTTTTCAGAACCATATAGCTTCAGTATTTTTTGTTTGAAGTTCTTCGTACTGATGTACGATTTTTCGAATAACGTTATTCCTTTCGAATAACGTTATTCCTGATGTTCGATTTTTCGAATAACGTTAATCCTGTGCAGACTTTTTACTTGTCTTAGCAGACGGTAACTTTTTCGCCTTTTTTATCGAGGATTTCCATTTCTGTTTAATCAAGATGAAATTTATTTGATTCCTCCGGTGTCCATGAGAAGATCTCCGGGTGTATAAACTACGTTGGTGGTTCTCATACATCGAGTTGGTAATTGCGTGCGTATTTTCGATGCAGAACTGGATGAGGCGTTCTCCTCTGTAATTCCGTCCTCTTGTTCTAAACTTTCCCACTACTTGACGAATATGATAATCGATTTTCGCATTGAAATCACCCATTAAGAGTAACATATTTTAATAATTTAATAGATTCTATTAAATAAGTAATTGGAAGGATGAATGTTTTGGACCTGACTGAGTAAAAGTGTCCGAGAATCGACCACTAAGCAGTTGCCAATATTTAAATACATTCTATCAAATAGTTGATCAGAATGGTGAATCCGTCGACTCTTACTGAGCAAAAAGTGTCTGAGAACTGTCCAATTTCTCTACTAAAAACCGATATGCCAAATTTATCCATTTCTTACATATGTCTGACATTACATGTTTTCATTTTTAGTGGATTTGTTCCGAATGCGATGTTGACTAACTGAAAGATTCCTCTTGCACCATTGCTACATTTATCCTAGTACCAGATATATTTAAAAAAAATATCTCTTCCAGATGATAGTATTAATTTTTCCACCAATTTTAACAATATTATAAAAAGTCAAGCGTTATAATTAAACAAAAGTTTACATCACCATATTTAATTTGAGTTTAAGAATTTCAGAATTATTATATACGAGTTACGGCAATAATGTGTCATGTTAAGGATAATATTATGCAAAGAGATTTTAATGATAAAGATATCTTACGAAAAACTACGCTCATATCGATATTTTGCATGTAGATAAACCCCTGATATTATTTGGTTTAAATGTAATAAACATGTTCCTTATTATTGTAATTACTACAGTTAATTTTAAATTTTATTTGAAAAATTAGATTTCAAATTTGACACACTTATCTACATGTTAAATATCTCTTCTTTTAAAGCGGAAGAGCTTAATCTATTGCTATTTATTATCAATTTATTCTTTATATTATTTGTGATTTTAAGTTTGTTTTTTTTTTTTTATTTGTTACTTTCATACATGTGAATTATTTTGCCATATCCTGTACATATATATATATCATTTTATTCTTTGTGTGTAATTCTTATTAGATTGACAATATTAACCAATATTTGGTCTAACATGTCAATTAAAATCATTTCTTTTTATTTATTATCTTGTTATGGCTTATGTCATAATTTGTATAGCTAGTCTTTTATTTGGTTTTAATTTTTGTTTAAAAACAAACCCACTTTTGAGTCTTGTAAAAGTCTCTTCAAAATGTTTTTCGTTTTATGTTATCGATATTATTGAAGAAAATGTATACGTAAAGATTTTCTTTAAAATAAATACAATATCATTTAATAATGATTTTAATATTTATCTATTAAAAAAAAAACAATTCGTATCTAAATATTTTAATATTTTGTAAATATTTCTGTATGAATCTTACTTTATTTCTGTGATGTGTGCGTTCTTTTATAAAATAAAAAACCAGTATTTATACACAAGTTGCATTATTTTTCCTTTTTATCCATTAGCTTCCTTTAATGCCATTAAGGGTGTTGAAAAAGAAGATAATTATAATTCCATGGCCTAGCAACGGTTTTTCCAAAATTAGATCATACATAGTGATGCCACAGAACAAATCATGCTCGCTAAACTACAGTGCGAGCAAAAGCTAAATCTTGCGCGCAATTGCGTTAATCGTTGTCAATATATCTAACTCATTGTTTTCCATGTCAAAAACTTAAAATTTCCCAAAATTTATAATCAACTAATACACTAAACTACATCATTTAGATAAATTGCACTTGAAGCAGCTGCTACCTTCGTCTAAGCGTCGTTAGTAAAATTAGCATCGAAAATGGCTTCCATTTGCAAATATCTAACCAATTAACTTGTGTGCTCCAGGTTAAAAACTTAATGTTTCCCGAAATTTATAATCAACTAATATACTAAACTACACCATTTACATAAGTTGATGTTGGATTTTCATACTTAATTGATAAAAAGAAACGCAACGACACACTTACTGATCACTGATTACAATCGCAGCAGCGACAAAAACGCACCGTTATATTTGTGTGAAACAACAAACATTTAGCACTTCTTATTGGCTAAATATTTTTACTATTGTCGATGAACATCGTAACATTCCAATCTTAACATTAAACATTGTTTCATTTATACATTGTTTCAACATTGCTTAATAAATCTTGTATATCAATTTATGGCCTATAAAATATAGACGATTCCTTTTAATTAAAGGGTTACCAACCGTACTCTTTATAGAGTACATGTACTCTTTTTGGCAAGTAAAATTATGTACTTTTTTAAGAAATGTACTCTTGTTGGACTGGGCGGAGTTGGTAACCCTATTTTTATATAACTATTGTTCGCATCGTGTCATGAAAATTGTTTCGAACTAACGATCGCCAAAACTAAAATGTAGATAATTATACAATGCTATCAAAACAAATAAATAATAACAAATTGTATGCAAATTATCTCTAATATCATTATTTACTTCCAATTAAAATTAAAATAAATAGTGTATTTATGGTTGCTTGAATCATAAATGGTTAGGTACTTTAAAAATACATAAAATTATTTTACATCTTATATAACTTGAGTGAAGCTCAATTTATAATTGCCAGTATTTAAACCTATTTATTTCTGATAATCTTAATAAATCGGAATATGGATAAGTGGTTTGGATGTGAATCAAATTCATAATATGGCTTATTTCATTATTGAAAAATTTAAATTTGTTCTAAATGTTTTGCAACCTATGTACAATTTATTGCAAAATCCATGTCATCTCCCAGCTATGAGGCTTAGCAAATGTACATTTGACATGTTTCTGGAAAACAATTACCCCTCATTCAGAAACTTGTGCGCAAGTATAGATCAACATTTTGAATCACTAAGGAAATAGTTTTAACTTAAATTTCAAACTGTAAGATTGATAGAAACTTTGTTTAAGTGAAAACTTTTCATTATTGATTTAGTTGCCACCATGTTGACAATTGAATGTAATTAAAAGTAACATCTTGTAAGACTAAATGTAAGATGCAAAGTTTTCACTAAAACAAAATTTTTATCAATCTTACAGTTTAAAATTTAAATGAAATGTCATCTTAAAGTTATAATTTTGCACCGTCTCATAAGTCTCATAAAAAATTTCCTGTAACGTTGCTTCTATATGCTACTACTTAGAAATTACGTGGATATATGAATGTTGAATGTCGATTGCCATGGCGACAAATTGAGAAGTTTTAAATTATTAAGGGTCATATCTTTGAAACGATAAGAGCGATTTGGACCGTGGAGCAAAATTTGGAGCGAACGATTTGGACCCCTCATATGCGGTATCATTTGAAAGAGCCTCACAAGAGCTATCAATA
>WYDF02096636.1:0-10745 GCA_009867245.2 Adranes taylori | reverse complement strand
GGTGATAACATGCATTTTAAAGCAAATAAATTGCACAATAGAACACATATGGGACTTGAAAAGCCACTGATACACCATTGATTACTCTTGGTATCATATACTTAGACGGTATATTCGCAAATTTAAACATATTGGGGGAATAGATATCGTTGCAATGTCACAACCAGTGGTCTTTCTGGTCTCTCATATATGATTCGCAATTTTCGATGATTACCTGCTTAAACAACAATCATTAATTTTTTATTTAAAGTGACTTGTTATTCATTGTTAAATAATAAATTTTAATTTATTTTTGCGGTTTGTTTCAGAAACAGGCGTTCTTTAAAAAGGACGGTGGCAAAATACAACACTGTTTACATTTATCTTTTTATAGTACATTTTTAAATACAATAGTCTAAATAAGTGTAAATACAATAATAATAATATAAATTTATACATTATTAAATTTAATTTAAAGAAACAGCTAAAACTAAAAACAAAAATTATGAAGAAGCCGTGTGATATGCTAAAAAGCATTGCTTTGAATGCAATGCTACTTTGCATTTGAGGCAAATAAAATTGGCTTTTTTGTGACAAGCAGCACAACGTGTTTGACTGGCTCTGTGAGCAACCATATGTTGTTGACCGTCAAATCGTGAATACTAATGTAAATTAACTGAAGATGCACTTGCGGCTCTTTTAGTCATTTTTTTAAACGTTTCAAGCATTCCATTTGTAATGCGCCTTTGAAAACACACTTGATCTAGTTTTCATGATAAAGATGCCAGGTATTTTGTGTGATTATATCCAAACAGTGTTCAATGAGAGGAAAATACAATTTTTCCCACGTACGGGTTCTATATATGCTAATATTTTGATCCGCTCTATCTACACCACCCGTGCTGTCATTATACTGCTTAATCAATTTCTTCATCAGATACATGTTATGTGTTACATCAGTTATGTCGACATGTGCTTTAACTGGTGGACTAATTATTATGTCTAGTGGATCCTCAACATCACTAAGATTTGCAATTTCTTCCATAAATGCAAGCAAAGACAATGACCTATGTTTGTAATTGTAAAACATGAAGAAAAAAGAGAAACGTAAAATTTTGGTAAAAACGTTGCTGACAAGCGCATAGGCGGCCAAACATGCAAACACACATAGATTAGTTTTTAAGTTTTTACATAGCTATAAATTACTTATTTTATCATAAAATAATATTTTTAAAATAAGTATTTTATAGCAGTGGATATAGCCATCGTTCTTTATAAAGGAGAGTAAAATTACTGCACTAATAACAAAAAATGGACATAACTAAAGTATGGCCGTTTTAAGTGAGAGCATTCAAGAATTACCTAGAATTACATTATTAGAAAAAAATACATTTTCCGACAAAAAAATAAAAAATGTAATTGTAATTTATCTTTTTTATTTATTTCGGCACACTTTGAAAATAGCAAAATCAAAAATCGATTTTTTTATACACATGAGTTATGCAAACGTCTATTCTCGTGTGATGCTAAAACAGTTATGTATGCAATCTATGACTGACTTGGTTTAAATCTAAAGCTGCAAGTTTTAAACTGCAATTTCTTGAGAAAGCAACGATTACGCTCGATGTTCTTTTAAAAGGACAGTGGAAACAAGTGGGTTAAGAGAAAATTGCGAGATAAAGAAAGCACCATAGTGGCTAAATGTAAATCAGAAAAACAACTTCGTCTTTATTAAAAAACTTAACAATTATATATAAATTAAAACTAGAATAATGTAGGTAGTTACACAATAGAAAAACCACACGTATTTTGTGTTATACATTATAGTATAAGAATAAAATTTTCAAAATAAACATTGATTTAACATCTGAGATGTTAAATTTTAATCATGGGCTAAATACATTTTGATATTAAATTAAATGGGCATAATAAAACATTTGCGAACATAAACAATTCGTCGAAGAGTTCAATGCATTTTTATTTAGCTGATTAAGTTATATGCATAATAATAAAAAAATATATTGTGTAATCTGATCGTAACCTAGACTGAATGTATTATTTCCATACGATATTTCCATAAAATATTAATTATACCAGGACTGCTCGAAAAATATGTTATCTATTTTCACTGTCCAGTTTGACCGAACAGTGTTAATTATGTGGGCTTTGTTTTCCTTAGCAAGATATTGATTTTTACCATCAATCTGAGATGTCTTTAAACATATTTAGTAAAGGCGAGGGATTGCTTTTATTGTGCTAATCAGGTGCAGAGCAGATATTGAATGCGCTTTATCTTTTAAAGTGATTATTTCCTCCTAGTATTTCTGTGATTGGTGACTTATAATGGTGATTTCCATACTGCTTGATTGAAATCACATATTTGTTACTATTTGATTCTAAAAAAATTGGTGTGATACTCTCAGGTAGGTCTTAACTTTAACTATATCTTTAACTAAATTTTTACTGTATAGTTATATCTTTAGTGTATTTCCTGCAAACACCAACGATCGATAAGATTCTGGATCCCACTGGAGTAAAAAACGGCATCCCTTGTGCCGGATAAGTAATATGTTGAAAACAGATATCGCATAAGATCCTTTCCAGAAAATATCCAATGAATTATTTTTTTCATGTTTCATCAAAGCACAACATACTTCTGAAAGAATGAATATATTGAATGACTTGCTTATTCGCTTTTGACAAGTCGTTCCTTTTGTTTTGCTGCTTTAAATTCTCAAATACATAGCCAATAAGAATTATCTCTTGTAAAAAGTAACGAAAGGAACATGCGATGCCTATTTAAAACAAAATGATACTGAACTTGTTGACAATAATAACAAATCGGTTCAAACTTATTCGTCAATTTCATCAAACTTATTACTCATCTTATCTAAAATGAAATAACCTTAATCATCTAATTTTTTTTAATACTGTAAACTTTTCAAGCATGTTCAGATTCAATCATTGCAAAATATTGGAATAAGAAGAAACTGATACTTGATCTACAATAAAACAGAATATAATGTGTATTCCTTATAGCGTGTTCTGTTATTTCGGACTAGAATATCTCAAATCGTCAATGTGGTGGCGGACATCTGTTTCGGTAACCAGCTAGTAGGTTGTCGGCCATAGCAACATCCATTACCATCCCCGATTGATTTAGCAGTTGCGCAGCAAGAAGCGCAGTGTCAGCGAAAGTGCTGATGATTGCAGTGGTGGAGTCTTCAGCTACGATAAGCAAGCACCGTCGTTGATTCAACAATTGCTGGCACAAGCGACGCTGGCGTCCACCACATCGTCGTTGATGATGGCCGCTTTGTCATTCGCCGATAACAATTTGTTACGGTGTTCAGATAATGATGGCAAAATGGTCGATCTCACCGTATGCCTGAACATAAATACTTTTTTTCAATCGTAAGTGTTGCATCCGCTGAACCCAGACAAATTGCAAATACAAATTTTCCTATTGTGGGTTGAAATGCGAACTTTTTACTGCCATTACTTTATTGATTATAGATTTGACAACAGCATATATGAAATTTATTTTCTGCAACATCCACTGATTGTGTCCATGCAGTGGCAATTGGTGGCACAAAAATAAAGATATTTAGTAGAATCATTGTAGTGCCTAGACAAAGTCAGCTCTGTTAAGTAGCTGAAGAGAGGCCTGCTAGTTTTGTCCGCACTGTTATTCATTCAGTTGTCGTCGATGAATAATTAAGTTGTTTCCTGTAGTTATTCTTAGCAAAGTGCATTAATCCAGGTTATCTACTGTTCTTTTGTTGTTGTTTCAGCGTTAGAGGCAGATTGTGGATGTTGGGTCAGTGAATTGATAGATAGGAAACCGTGCGTTATGTTACAGATATTGGAACGCAACCACACTGCCGTTATTAAAATAGTCATTATTACATCGATGTTTTGGCCGGTAGTACGATTAATTAATTATATATAGTAATGGAAGAATAATTTTCGAGAAGAAGGAAGAACTTGTTTTCTGTTTTTCTCCAGACCGTTTTATCCAATACCTTTTGAGCGTATGCAATTGAAACTGAAGTGAATTTTAGTAATATCAATTGTTAGAAATTTTGATAATTATATAATAGTATGTTATAATGTTTTGAAAATATTTCTGCTCTATTTGCGGTTTGATGACTGAAGTTCATTATATTAGGTGCATGAGTAATAGGAGACTGTACCTACGGCCCGTCCCGCCAAGATCCTAAATCGCTCTAAAATGGTAACCGTTCAGCGGAGCGGTATTATGCGGTCTAGCATAAATAGTTTGGTGATTTGACAGCTGTCATTTGAAAATCCAAGATGGCGGATAGCAGATTACTTCCGGTGGTTGTTTGAAACATGGTACAAAGACTCCATCTTTTCGAGTGTGACGGGAAATTTGAATTATAGGTAGGTAGAGTTGGCCTGGAATTCTGCTCGTTGTAACTGGGGGCTCTTGTGACGGCTCCTTCGGGGCTCCTCGCAAGGACCTGAGAAAGTAGAGTCCTGTGTATTTGAGGTGATGTAACTCGATTCTACCAGGGGTGTACGAAAAACAATGTACAGGGATGGTCAAAAATGTACTGGGATGTCCAAAAATTTTGAATAATGTACAGGGATGTCAAATTTTTTTCTAAATCAATATGGCGGATGACTGGGTACTTCCCGTTATCATTTGTGTTTGAGGTTATGTTTTATACTTCTTCCTCTTCTTCTTCCTATATTAATTTGACGTCGGATTTTGTTCACCTTGGCAACACCGTGGACTATATCCGACTTTATGTTTTATAGTTAGTTATGTTTTATTGTTAGAATCATTAGACTGTATTGCAGCAATAGACGGTAAACAATTGGAATGACATAATACCTTCGATCTATCTGAGACGTACCTACAGTAATTCTCCGATCATTATGTTAAAACGTATTGCTGAACTGACACATTACTTTGAAAACGAAGAATCGGCCAGCTGTCAGTTCCTAACCGAACGTATACCAATACATGACTCCCTCAAATATATCGAAATATTTCGGCTTACATTTTCAACCCTTCCAATAATATGAAAGCATGTATAAATGAGAGAGAACTAAAATCAGAACAAACATGACGACTGCAGATTACCACTATCGCCACCGCCACCATCACCAACTATATCAATTCATTAATTAAATGACGTATGGTTATAACATTAAATATAATATAGAAAAAGACTGATTGTATTTAATAAACGGAGATTATGAAGTTAGCATCAGAAGTTTGAGTTTTACTCCAAACCACTTCGATCTAGCGATTGCCCATAGTAATTAGATTGAGTTCTATTGACAAGCCAACAAAAAAGTAACTTACCCTTTTGTTCAGAACTCTTGTATTAAAAAAAATCTGGCTCATTAATTATGATTTTTGAGGCCAAGGTAATCAATCACCAAGTCACATATATGTTTTTGTTGTAATCGTAGAATTCCAGGATCATGTGTTTTTAAACTGTCAACCAACGTTTTTAAACTGTTATTCTTTTAGTTGCTTGCTCCCTTGCATGTAATTAATTTGAATATGATATCAGTACTTACTGTCTTAATAAACTGTTGGTTATTAAATGTTATATCTCGTTTTCATTTGTGTACACTTCCTACCAAAATTAACCCTTGTATCCGAAGGTATGCTGACGCTCAACCGATAAGTCACATTAGCTCCGCTCAGCGTAGCGGATCGGAGCTGGTTGGGAAAAGTCACGATTTAGGCCAGGAAGAGACACCGTTTTTAGAAGGCGTAATTAAGGTAGACTTGGTGAAAAAGAAACTGCACAATACATACAATGTTTACAACAAAAATTCAAACTAAAATTGAATGTCTTAAAAACATCTGTTAGCAGTTTTCAAATAAATTAACACACCAATTTCCAACAAACGTATCTGCTGCGTAAAACCAATACTAATATCTACATTTATTTAAAAAAATCAGTTTACGAAATTTGCGCTTCATGTAAATTTGTTGTACTCTGTTTGCAGTTTATTAATACTTTTATGTATAAAGCTATATTAATAACTCTGTAGACAAAATAGGACTATTTAAAACAATTTGACAATGGGACAAAAACATTTATGCTATTTCAGATTCGTGTTTAACACCCAATTATACGCGCATATTGGCATTGTGCTCGCTGGCTTTTTCGTCAACGGCAATAAACTTTTATATTATTACGTTTACCTGGCTATATACCCATTTCGTCCACCCTGACATTTACTAACAATAATTCATATTAATTCATACGTTTTAATTAAAATATTGCTGTTTTATTATAAGAAAATTTTAACTTTTTTGATGTTTCGTCTTTAGTGTGTATTTTAGTCTTACAAAATATTATATGTCCAATGTTATAATACCTAGATAAAAAACAAGAAGTATGACATTATGAAGACTTTTACAGAAATACAGAGACTTATATTGTTTTAAATTTGATTTAAAACATAAAGTTACCTTCCAGATAGCGACATAACTCACCAAACCTCGCCATTACATTTATTTGGGATCTGTCGTCCGATTTTTCTTTCTCATAATACTCGTCCACTAAATTCGAAAAAAACATATAAACTTTGACCTCACATTTTTCTTTAATTTTTTGTTTCGCAAAGACTAATTTTTTTATTTAATTCAAATCTTGGGCAGATTTGTTATACGTTCCACAATACTAGTTAATAACGAGCATTAATCCATAGCACAACCCATCGTCAAGTAATAACTTCCGGATGAGTTGTAATGAATGAAAGTATACGAAATGTAGTCTATTGTATATAGTCAGAGTTGACATTTCGTGGATATTTCTAATAATCGTGCATATTTTGGATGACAAAAACGTATAACATTATATTATACTTATTTCAATGTAATTCAGATTGCAAACAAAGACTGCACTATCTTTGCACAGCGTGATTTACCGCCATTCGCGCCATTTACCAATAGACTATCGTTAAATGGTGCGACACGCTGTCATCAACGTTCTGTACGGTAGGCGAGCAACTACATACATAAGGTCAATGCAACTATCCAACTATTTAGATCATTGTCATCCTCTGCGTGTCATTTATATCTTATGTACCTACGACTATTTTGTTGTTTGTTTGTGTTGACGTTGTGTATTTCATTTCTTATTACTGCTTAGGTCGCTTTTGTTGTTGCTGATATTGTTGTTGTTTGTTATAAAATTAGTTCATGACTTAGTTCATAAAAGATGTGTGTGAACGTGAAAGTTAGTTACTTTACAATTTATTTTGAAGATGAGCAAACGCAAGCACCTTTTCGTGAATTATATGAAAACGAATTTAATGGCATCAAGCGAAGGCAAAGGCTACGATAAAAAACGTGGGATCTGCAATAGTGAGATCAATATCTGTAGGTACCTAGGCATTCCATACTGTAAAGCACCAGTAGTGGAGTTATAGCCCCAGACGCTTAAAAAATTATCTTTCGGAACTAGGTTCGTAACCATTCTCCATCTCCATAGACGCCTCCAACCACAACTGAGTTAAGTTGTTGCTTCTTATAATAAGGTAAATAATCTTTATCAATTATTTTTATTAACTCAAGGCACATTTCACGGCACATTTCCTTTCGCTGAAGCATCCACCGCGAATCCTTGAGGACTTTTACAAATCAAATGAATCATTGGTCATCGCCTCCTTCATGCACAGCGCTCTATCGCTGGCGCTGGAGTCTGAACAGCCGAACTTCTCAAGGGAGTTGTCGTTGAACGTGCTGAAGTCTTGAAGTCAAGCTTCCATGAATTTTATAAGATCGTATTGGATTACATTAACAAATGATATCGATGGAGAAGCATCCAACACACATCAAATGGACACCGCTGAGATATCATAACATAGATTATGAAGACGGTAAGGAGCGGGTAAAGCAGATCGATCCACGGATGGCATTAAATGAGTAGCAGTTCAATGAGGTATATGATCTGAACGCTCTCTTCGAGAAGACAGATGATACGTTTTGCAAGGATGAGCCTGATGTGAAGCGAATGAAGACATCAGGCTCTATTCCTATTCCTGTTAGCAATTCCTTTGTTGAATGGTATTCTTGCTTGTTTCTGCACAATTTACTAAGAAAAGAAACACAATCAGTGAGAAGACAGTTAAATGCCTGGTGCAACTGAAGGTAAATTTGGACCTGAGACTGTGCTTACTGTTGGACTGACTATGCTTACTTTTATACCCCCATCGATGGCAATCCTGTCTATAGTTGACAACAAGATTTTCTACGTCTATTTCTTCCTTTCTTGATAAAATTCGTGTGCCTACGAAAATACTTGCTCAATAATAGCATTAAAACCATCTACGTTTCATAGTTAATGTTGGGATGTTTGTACTGTTTATAATAGACTTTTTATTAATTTCTGGCTGTTTAAAATATTATACTTATATTTATGAACTTTATGCAATCAAAGTTTAATAAAAATAAGTTTCATATAATAGCATTTCCAGGCTGAGGAAGATGATAAATCCTAAAGCCTGCTTCAAACAAACTCTCCAATCTCCCTAAACTATATAAAATCCCAACAGGGAGTGGAGTTTTAAACATTTAATTTGAACATTTACTTATATCTTGCCCATTCACGTACACGTGACCTATTACCTTATATTGACGCGTACTGAAAAATATACGGGTTAAATACGCACAGCTTTTTGGAAACCGTAAATATTATTACAATATAAAAAGGAAGTAAATTATTGTTGGCAACTTCAAACCTTGAAACTCTCTTTAAAGTCTCGATTTACATAGGAAAAATATTTAAGTTTTTACACGAGTTTGTAGAAAAGGAAATGCAATAATATAAAGTGCTCCTCAATACAAAATCTTTGAAACCATGGTGCTTTGTTTTCTTTGTTTTCCATGGTGCTTGTCATTTGGAATATCTCTCCTGCATTCCTCCCTCTAGCATTTTAGTATTCGAACGTCCCTAGTATCTCATGACTATGGTGTAGATGTCTTACTAGAAAAGTTTCTATGGTCCATCATTTTCAGAAAATAATTCACGTGTCTATCAACGTCCTACAAATCTTATTTAGCAGTTGACCCACGATTTGCACTTGTTTGCTGTTTGTAATTTCTTAAGAAAATTGTGACTGAGTAACACTTTACAATACTTTCTACCCTGATTTTTCGATTTCTACATGTAACGAGGATATTTGTCCTCATTCTAATTGAATTCTGCTGTACATACTTTGATCGTTTAATATTCATCTAAAATATTCAAGATTCTATGAAATGTTATTATTACTTAAGTAATTTGTTTGCTTCGGTAAATTGAAATTTTATTAAACACTTCATTTGAAGTTCAGAGAATAAAATATAATTTACAATATTCTGAACATGATACATACATATTGAACATACATATTGATCTAGAACTTTCTCTATGAGAACCAAAAAGCAGTAACATTTTTGTCAACAGAAAAGATAACTGCAATTACGTTCATTATGGGAGAACATCTCCAACTCGATGTGAATAAATAAGCAGCAAAAGCATACTGTGTGATGCTGTTATCAACGAAAGTGCGAAAACTGATTTAATTTGATATAAAACAATAATGAGCGAAAGCAAATAGTACAGTGGGTTATAGGTAAATAAGTAAATATATTAGATAGTAGCAGTTTGTCATAAGTAAGGAAAACCTAGTGAGAAATACTGATAATAATTTTAGTAGGAAACTATAGTGGTGGTTTGACATAAATGTAGCCTCCGATAGATGGCGTTACCTGGCAACGAACGCCATATTGGTTTAGACATCTGCCATCTAACACATGACGCCTGTCAAAATTTGAAGCAAAAAGAGCAATTAGTTATGTTTTTGAAGCCGTCGTAAACAAAGTACTTTTGTGTTTTGTGAAAAATGGAAAAAGTCGAATAACGTTTAGTGATTCCTCACAAGAAAAGGAAAAACAATGCAGAAATCAAAGCCAAACTGGTGCTACTTATGGCGAGTCTGCACCGTCGCTAGCAACAGTTAAATTTTGGAAAGCTGAATTTGGTCGTGGTTGAACAAGTGTTTTTGTACGAGTGGTTGTACGAGTGTACACGCTATCATACGCAAACGTTTGAGAATGAAAAAGCTATCTGCTGATCAGAAACATGATCAGAAGGACTTTTTTCGCCGATGCCTTACTGCTGATAAAACTTGGGTCCATTATTACACGTCGGAGACGAAGAAACAGTCAAATAGTGGAGGAAAAGCGACGGAACCCCACCGAAGAAGGCAAAGACAACCCCATCGGCCAGTAAGGTGACTATTTTTTCGGATGCGAAAGGCATTATTCTTAATGATTACTTGGTAAATGGTAAAGTCATAATTGGCGATTACTACGCCGTTTCGATGCCGAATTGAAAAAAAACGTCCTAGTTCGACTCGAAAAAAGTTGTTTTCCATCATGACAATGCAACCGCTCACAGAGAGGCCGTCGTTCAAGCAAAATTGGAAAAATTAGGCTACGAATTGATCGACTACCAACCGTATTTACACCATGCGACTTCTTCCCGTTCCCAAACTTAAAAAAAATGCTTCGCAAGAAGCCGCTTTGCAACAAACGATAAAGTGATGACCGTCACTAAATTAAATAAATTATGCAATAAGTTAATTTTGTTAAAATAAATGAAAAACATTTATCTAAAGTTAAAACATTTACCTAAAGGAAACAGTGTTGATTTTATGATTAAATGACTCAAAACCTATACATCAAAATGAATCAAATATATCAAAACAGTTCCTTTTAT
>WYDF02096625.1:0-10745 GCA_009867245.2 Adranes taylori | reverse complement strand
TCTTTTTTGCTTCCCTTCTTGAAGATTGGAATGCTTATGCTTTCTTTCCATTCGTTTGGTATTTTGTTGGATTCTATATACCAAACGAAAATTTCAATTTGTACACACATAATGTAAAATGAAATATCGAGCAAAGAAGTCTTGATGTTAATGAGTGATTCCAATGCGAAAATCGGCTCCATTGCCAATGATGATCATATTCGCCAAATAGTGGGAATGTTTGGGATAGGAGAATGGAATGACCGAGGAATAGGCCCATCCAATTCTTCATCGAAAATACGCTTGTACTTACCAACTCGGTATATGAGAATCACACAAGTAGATTATACACCTGGAGATCTCCTGATGGGCACACGAGGAATCAAATAGATTACATCTTGATTAAGCAGAGTTAGAAACAGAGACGTTAACGGCGACAACGTCAGCTATCAGCTGATTGTGGAAACGATCATCAATTATTGATGTGTGAGTTTACAGGAAAACTTAAAGTCTGCAGCCGAAGGCAAATAAAAAGACTGTCCAGGCTCAGCGCTGAGCAGGTTACAGTTTTTAACAATAACGTCATTCGCAAAATCGAATCTGAGCTCGAAGAACTTCAAACAAAAAATACTGAAGCTATATGGCAGGCTGTGAAACAGTCTCTAGTCATAGCTTTAGAAGAAACACCTCACGAAGATCAAAATATTGTTACATAGCCCTGGTTATTAAATTCCGAAGGAATACGAATCTCGGAGTCTTGACAGCAATATAGATCGGGAACTGTACCGATCGTTAAATCAGAAGATACAAGCTGCTACGCACAGGGACAACACTAAATATTTGATAAACGTTTGTATAGAAATTCTGGGTTACTTTGATACCAATAACTCAAAGACATATTCAAGAAGACATTCTATCACTCAGGAGTTCAAACCCCGACATTGGGCACTTAAAGAACAATATTATCGCTTGAATATAGAAATAGACGAAATTGCGCCGGTGTGGAAAGCTTACTGTGCGAATCTGTATGCGGGCCCGAATGCTATATATGGAGATCTGCGGGATTATGAGAAGAAACCGGATATACTGTTAGATCGGATGAAAGTGACATATTAAGAAAAGGTAAAGCAGTAGGAATCGACAGAATATTAGCATAGGTCTTGCAGTCTCTTGAATGGGGAGGCAGAAAATCTTGTATAAACTATGCCACAAGATTTGGAAAACAGGATTATTGCCAGAGGAATCGTCAACTTCAGTATTGCTTCCCCTAAATAAGAAAGAGCCAGGAACAGTCTGCGAAAATTATCGTCTGACAGTCCTAATATGACATTCCAACAAGATTATGTTATATATTAGTCAAGTCTTCCTCCACATCAAATAGCTCCAGAACAAGCCGCATTTGCGGAAGAATGGGGTACACTAGAACAACTTTTAAATGCGAGGCAGCTTATATCAAAGGCCCGAGAATACTCAGTACCGATGAATCTGTGCTTCGCACATTACCAGAAAGCGTTTGATACGTTCGATCGCGCAGGCTATGGATGACCTTAGCAGAATTGGGAGTACCATGACATCTTCTCACTCTGGTCAAGAGCCTGTGTGAGTCTTCACAGGCAGTCGTTAAAATCGATAACACATTAACCGAAAAATGTTGCATTGGGAAAAGCGTTCGTCAAGGATGCGTACTTTTACCATCTATAGTGAACCGGCGCATTTCAGAGAACTGGAAAGGAGGAGTGAAGATTGGTGGACGGCGTTTTTCAAACCTTCGGTTTGCGGATGATACTCTTCTGATAGCTAACAGCAGCGAAGAGCTTTTAGAGAAACTAGGGAACTTTCGAAAAGTGATCGAAAAATTTGTGTATTTGGACTCCATGCTCCATAAGTCTGGCTCTTGCGAACTGGAAATAAGACGGCAAATTTAAATTACAGCGCTCAGCCATGATGAATCTAACAAAATCTGAAAAGATTGAAATATCACTAGGAAAACGATGACAAGTCTTGTAAACGTCGTAGTTTTGTCACTTTTTTCGTACGCTTCAGAGACCTGCATAATCCGTTCCAACGACAGGAGAAGAATAAATGCGTTTGAGCGCAGGAAATGTGGGTCTGGCGCAGGATACTTCGAGTTCCGTGGACAGCTAGAAGAACAAAGGTCTCCGTTTTAAATGAGGTCTAATCCGTACAAAGATTGTCATCGATGCCATATGGATGAATTTTGAAATTTTGCGGACACATCTCTCGACATGAAGCATGGAAAAACTTGTTCTTGAGGGAAGACCGGAAGGGAAAAGAAAACGGAGCCGATCCCTAACTCGGTGGACCGATATTATTTCGAAACTAACAGAAATAAATTTCACTAAAGCAACGCGCCAACCGAACGATCGACAGACCTAGAAATCAATGGTTAAACCAATAATACAGAGATTAGAAGATTGCCCTATTGAACGTTAACATCCACCGTAGTCGGTCACGACGTTGGACGAAGAAGAAGATATGTAAAATTTTGCTTGGATGACTTCTCCGGTATCTACTATTGTTACGCCATTATATATTGAATCTAGAATACCATGCAAAATGTTTGTGATATACATATATGTATAAAACCGTTAAATCTGGGCCCCTTATGTTGCATATTGTTTTAAAGATAATCTTAAAGCTATCAACAGGTAAAAATTATTACAAAGGATATTCGAAAAAAAGTTAAGAAACCCAAATAAAGATATTTTTTGTTTTATAAAATAGAATTTTTATTAGATATCAAAAGCTCCCTGTTTCTGAAAGTACGGGGGGTGTCTTTAATAAATTTCAGTCCTTTATTGTTTTTCAAAGTAATTGCCACAAATGTCGATGCACTTTTGCATTCGCTCAAAACAATTGTTAACGCACTTATTCCACTCTTCAATGGGTATGCTCGAAATGGTCATTTGGAAAGCATCGACTGCATCTTCAGGTGATTGAAATCGTTGGCCACGCAGTGCATTCTTGATAATGGGAAATAAAAAAAAACATCATTGGGATTTACGTCCGGACTGTACGGAGGATGACCAAGCAATTCGATGTTTTTTGCTCCAAAAACTCAAATGTTTGTCGAGCAGTGTGAGCACTCGCATTGCCATGGTGAAGGATGATCCGGCGCTGTGGATTGTTTTTTCGCAGCTCAGAAATGATTTCTGGCAAACAAACGGTTATATACCAATAAGCAGTTACCATTCTTCTATTTTGTAATCACATGTTCGGATTTTTATACAGAAGTTGCGACCATCTTTTTCGACACACTCCGGGAACGGATGACTTTGGTTGGGTTCTCCTCATCTGGAAACACCCAAACAGTAGACTGACGTTTATTTTCGGGTTCATAATAATAAATCCAAGACTCGTCATCACTGACGATATTGTACACATTTTTGGAGCGGCCTCTGTTGAAACGATTCAGAGTTCTTCGGCACTAATTGACACAAGCCGCCATTTGTTCCTCAGTCGACAGATGCGGGATCCAACGAAAAACTAATTTTTTCACGTCCAACACATCATGTAAAATCTTTTAGATTGAAGTCTTAGAAATGTCCAAGGAACTCTCGATCTCCCAGTAAGTTACATGACGAGCTTCATTAATTAACTCGCGCACAGCATTAAAGTTTTCCTCGATGACCGCTGATTTTGGTGGACCTGGCCTAGGATCATCGCTGATATTTGTGCGTTCACGTTTGAATTCAGAGTACCAGCGAGAAATTATCGATTGATGTGGTGCTTCATTACCAAAAACAGCAACCAAGTCGGCAAGACATTGTGACTTCTTCGAAAGTTGTAAACAATTATCGCTCGCAAATGCTCTCGATTCAATTCCGTGTTTCTGAACGCCTTACTAACTTTAAAAATTCACTGAGGCTAAACCACTTATTTTATTTTGACGAAATTTTCAACACGGTCATTCCGATATAATGTTGAGGTTAATTTCGGAACCATATGTTTTGTTACCTCCGCCCTCGATGTGACTATATGTAAAATTAAAATGATATCCCCCGTATTAAGACTAGTATTGTTACTAGTCTTCGAAATTGCTGAGGTGTTGATCAAGTTCATAGGTGAATGCTTGATCTTTCTTATTACACTTGATAACATTCTTGTAATGTAAACAATCATCATTTACAAAACTCAATATTTCTCTAGATACATAAACACAATTGCGACTGGAGGTATAATCCTATGCGGTTGGATCATTGCAATAACCATAGCGGTGATTCCAATCTTTTGGAATAATTATGAAGTGAATAAAGTGTGCAGTCTAGATGGCGTTCTACCGAAATCCTACGTCAATTTTGTAATAACGCCGATGTTTCTATCGATATGGCTGGTTACGTCGCTCCTGTATTTACGAATATGTCGCGAAGCTGATGAGCATGAAAAGAGAATATGCAACACCACACAGAATCATTATCGGAAAGCGGTTAGGGAAAGGAAATCTATTCATGTAAGTATCGATGATTTTAACTCAAAATTTTATTATTAAAAGTTTAAGTTAGATTAGAAAAATATGAAAAGAGGAGTTTTCTTACTCCTAGAGGGGTCTCTAATTCCTTTATAAATAAGATTTGATGCTTGACTATGCAGGTGGTCTCCAACATTTGTTCAACTAAGCCTTGAATACACGCAAGAAATACGAAACCCGTATAGAAAATACGAGGATAGTTCCAGAAGTACTCAACCTAACGTATAGATGGCGGTTATTGTTTGAAAAGAGTGACTATGGTTAGTATTTGTCTAGCAGCCATCAATAGTGAACGTTCTACTGAATTTGTAAACGTCCAACGTCCTTAGTTGATATTGGTTTCAAAGCGGAGCTAGATTCTACTCTGGGGAAGTCTCCTCTTCGTTTAAAAGAGCAAAATATTGGGTGGCAGAGTTTAAACGAGGCTGTACGAGCTGCAGAGACGAACATCGCAGTGGTCGACCAAATAAGGTGACCACGCCAGAAACGATGAAGAAAATCCATAAAATAGTATTGGATGATCATCGATTGAAAGTGCACGATGAACTTAAAGGAGAAAATGGGCCCCAAAGAAGGCGAAGACAGTTCCATCCGCAAGCAGGGTCGCAGGGTTAGTTTTTTTTGGGTTCCGTATGGGATTATTTTCATTGATTCTAGTTAGAAAGGACAAACAATCTACGGCGAGTATTATGCGAACTTATTGCAGCGTTTGAGTGATGAACATTCATTATGGTTCAAACATCAATATCGAGATGGTTAAAATTAATGAACTAGGGTTCAAACTCATTGGTCGGATAACTTTCTGTTTCCAAAGTTAAAAAAATGATTCGGTGGTAAAACAGTTGCCAACAATGAACAGGTACACTTTGAGAAAGAAATACAAGGAAATTAGTATGTAAACCAAAGAAAGTTTTGCCAAACAATAAAAGGTCTGAAAGGAAAGAAAGTATGGAGTATTGAAGTTGAAAGAAGGAGAGTATGGACGGAACGAGATGCAGTCATTCGCGTACGGCATAATCACTATGAAGCAGCTTCTAGGGTCCAACAAGACGTCCAACAAAGAGTCCAAAAAGATGACGGAAGAAAAAGAAGGTATGGAGGGAGTAAGTGGTATTGAAGTGACGATCGCGATAGACAAAATAAGATTGCAGAAAAGGCTGCAGGAGCAGATAAAATTGCATCAGAAATGATAAAGCTGGGAGGTAACACGGTTGTTCATTGGATGTGGCAAATATGTAGGAGTGCATTGGTCAATATGCAAATTTGCAAGGTCTCTACAGATTGGGAAATGAATATAATAACCCCAATCCACAAGAAAGGGAGGAGAACCAAGTGTTTGAACTATAGAGCAATGTGCCTATCATCTGTTGTTCTCAAGGTATATACCAGAGTTCTAGAGAAACGGATAAAGTGGAGTGGGAGATAGAAGAAGAACAAGCTGCATTTCGGAAAAGTCGTGAAACTCAAGAACATATCTTTACCATCCGGCAAGTCATGGATAAGTTTCTCAACAAAAGTAGGCTAGCGTGTTTAGCTTTCTTAGACCTGCAAGCACCTTTTGATACAGTGCCAAGGCATCAGTTATGGAGAGCCTAGAGGGATCTGTAATATTAGTAGAATTACTCAGCAGAATCAAGAATATATATAGGAAAGTACTTAGTCTTGTCTTATACGTTATACCCCTTATAACGTATAACACTAGCTGGAGGGGTACCTCAAGAATTTCCCATGTAAAATGGTGTGAAACAAGGAGTCTCAGTCCTTTTCTTTTCATCATCTTGATGAACCATATTCTTCAACAATGTGTAAGAGAAGAGCAGTACGATGCAACGTCGGACACTTGAGATTGAGACCTGTTTACCTTCAGTCGCTCATATATGCCGATGATATTGTACACATAGTAAAGAACCAGAAAGATTTGCAAATGGCCGTTGTTGAATGGGCAAGATGGGCAAGTACAGTAAGGGATCATGGGATGAGGCTTAATGGAGAGAAGAGTAAGGTAATGGAAGTATCGAAATAAGAGGAGCATTAATCAATGGGATGAAAAAAAATAGGAACAGCTAATCAGGTTTGAGTAGCTAGAGGCTATAATTACTTGAGATGGAAAAGCATATGCAGAAGTAAACTACAGAGTGCAAAAAGCGCATCAAGTATACTATCAGCTTAGCCGGATAATTGTTGGAAAGAAGGATATTACCGAAAATACAAAGAACAGGATATATACGACAATATATCAGCCTACATTACCGTATGGTACAGAAAGCCTGACTCTTTCGAAAAAGCATCAAAGTCGACTTCAAGAGAGTTAAATGCGGTTCTTGACTAGCTAGACGGGCAAGAAGGAATTGCACCAGGAATACCACTAAGAACCCAATTACAGCAAGAGTCAATTATCGAGACAATAGAGAAAAAGACGCTGCGATGGTATGATCATTTGAACAGAATGGAAGAGGGAAGGAATCCAAAGGCAATGATTGAGGCACGACCAGAAGGAACACGAGAGAGAGGGCGTCCAAGGCTACAGTGGAAGCATCAGGCGAAGACAAACATTGCCAGAGGTACGGCGTCTCGCTCTAGAAAGGTAGGCGTATGTAAGTTGGCTGAAGGACTCCGACGCCCGACAGCATAAGGAGTTTCGAGAAAGAAAAAGAAGAAGAGGTGGAGTCTGCGGTTGATGACTATTTTGAGGGGTTCGAGAATTCTCACTACAAACAAGGTAACGAAGCTATTGAACATGGCTGGAAAAAGTGTATCGAGCTAAAAGGAGACTATGTAGAGAAATAAAGATATGTTTTCCCCAATTTTTTGTGTTTTCTTTGTTAGATTGGGTACTTCTGGGACTAGGCTCGTACCATATTTAACAGCTTGGAAAAGTCCAATGAAAAACAACGCGAATAGCTTTAAACGTGCATCAAAAGAGAGCGAGAGTATAATTCATGCTAAAAAGTCAAATGGTCAACGATGACCGAAAAATTAATAGCAGCAACCAGCAAGGCATACGGAAAGACTAGAGACTAATTGTAATATAGGGAAATACTCGTTCATAGCTAGTAGCATAACAGAATGGAAGCAAGCTACTGACAAAGAAATAAGGCAATACTTAAAACAATAACCAAAAGATAGGCGGGTTCTTCAATCACAACTACCGTATTAGCCCGAATATAACGCGATGTTAAAAAATTGGCTCGCGCTAAATTCGACGTCTAGATAATGGCACGAAACAACTCTTCTTATTAGTACGTCTGTGCCTCCGCCCCAGCTGCGCGTGATGAAGGTGCCGAGGAAGTAGAGGTGCCAAACAAAACTCCAAGAAAAAATAGATAATATGCTTCCTCAATTATAAACAAAAAAAATTGTGTACTTTTAGTACCCTCCTAATGATACGGTACAACTAAGGTTAAGGGGAATCCCCAATGTGCATACTTTTATGATAGACAAGGAATTACGTAACGGCCACACCTCTACCCAAACCAACTAAGGGAAGTCTCGATTTATATATTGTGTCTATGATTCACAGATAAGTGCGGTCCAAGTCTCTCAGAACTGTTATAATTTGTATGTTTGCTCTAGCGACGGTTACTTATTTTCTTCTTTATTGCCTATAAAAAAATGAGCGCGAGTAATAATAGTAGTGTTGAGAAAAAAGGGCTTATGAAAGAGACAAGTAAATAATGGTATCAGCAGAACCTACGATATGAATTTTAAAGTTATGGTTGCAAACGAGGCAGAGAGAACGAACAACTTGAGAGCTTCAAGGAAATATGGAGTTCCAGAAGCAAACATCCGTCTCTGGAGAAAAAAAAATTGCTAGAACGGAGAATAAAAGGCTGCTAACTTAAACATTCCTAAAATGCTAGAACGAACTTTAAAAAGCAAGTATGGGTTGGTCTAGAGGAATTATGAAATGGAACGATTTATAACTACGACGATTGACAACTCGCGTGCAAAAACTTCAAAATTGTTGGTTTATCAGCAGCTTGTTATATCATTACGCAACAAGCACAGCTATAACCTTGAAAATAGGGGAAATAGAGACCAAACATCAGTCTATTTTGACATGCCTTCCCAGTTTCTGGGGTTATGAATACCCCAGAATTCCTTTACGCTTGCTGTTACTGCTGATGGACAAAATTTCGAAATTACGTTATATTAAAGCGTAAAACAGTGCCCAAAGAAAAGCTGCATCCAGGAATCATTTTTCGGGTCCAAGAAAAAGCTTGTATGAGACTGGATGAATGAGATGTGGGGAAAACGGCCAGGTTTTCTGAGAAACACACGCTCTATGCTAGTCCTTGATGCATTTCAAGGTGGTCTCACGTCAGGTGTTAAGAAAAAAAATTGAGGCATTGAATTTCGATCTTGTAATAATACCGTATGGTATAATATCCCAGTTGGATGTGGTGATTAATAAACCATTTAAAGATAACTTACGAAAAAAACAACAATTGGCTATTAGGCGGCAATCACCCATTAATACCCTCAGGAACAATTTCTCAGTTTCACTTTTAGGAGAATGGGTTGAGATCGCCTGGCAAAAGATTAAACCTGAATCGATAGGTGCTGCACTTACAACAATTTAGATAGGTCTGAAGATGGCTCTTTGCGGCCATCATTGATTTTCGATCTTGTAATAATAATGTATGGTATGACATCCCAATTGGATGTGGTGTTTAATAAACCATTTAAAGATAACTTACGAAAAAAAACAACAATTGGCTCTTAGTCAGCAATCACCCATTAATACCCTCAGGAACAATTTCTCAGTTTCTCTTTTAGGAGAATGGGTTGAGACCGCCTGGCAAAAGATTGAACCTGAATCGATAGGTGCTGCACTTACAACAATTTAGATGGGTCTGAAGATGGCCCTTTGTGGCCATTTTAGATACTGATACCGATGCGACATCAAAGAGTTCTGATTCAGAAAAAACATTTCTTTTTCTTTCACTTACTAAAATGCTTATTTGTTTGAATATTATTTTCATTGAATTCTTTTATGAAAAAAGAAAGGATCGCGTTAAATTTGGATTTTTTTTCAAAGAAATATCTATGAAAAAACTGATATTGTGAGCTTAAAATGTTATATGTATATCAAATTCACTCTTAGATCATGTTCATATAATTTTCCTTAGGCCTCGAGTATTTTCTCAAGTGTTTACAAATGTGTGTATGAATGTGTAGTGGCGTTATAGAAAATATATTGTCCAAAAATAAATGGAATAACAAGTATATTTCTGATATCGAAAATACACTGATAACACGAAATAAGATCCGTGGGAGTAAGCCAGTTGTGCAAATGTGGAAGCATTTTGAAGAGTTCAAATTATACATTTTTTTTATTATTATTCATATTTATGCTTTGACTTTTGTTTTAACTTTTTATATCTACTATGTAAATATATGTTAATCATGAATTAATATTTAACTTTCAAGTTTTTTAATTATTATTAAAAGACGTTATTTAAATATTTAGCAACTGGGAAATGTTGATTTCATAGGCGAATAAGTAAATTATGAAATTAATATTTCTTATTACTTGTGTCCCTTGAGAAAAAATGTTTACCCCGTCCGGGACACGAACCCGGACCTCTCGATTGCCGGTCAATTGCTCTTCCAATTGAGCTAACGGACACTTATCCGAAAACACAAATCATTTTTAATATATATATATATTTGTTTTCCGTATCTATTAAGGTATGCAACTTATATATCAGGATTTGTTTTGGCCACCTGCTTGCTACCGTCGATCGATTCATTCGTCATCGGGTAGATGGAGCCTCCTGGATGTTTTTATTAATTTCTTTTCCGCTTTGCTGGCGGTCGCACGTCTAATTGAATACTTGATGTTTCATGGTTCAACCTCCAGGCTGGCATTATTTAATGGAGTAAATTATCGGTATCAGTATCAATGGGAAGAGCAATCGACCGGCAACCGGGTTCATTTCCCGGGCGGGGTAAACATTTTTTAGAGGCACAAGTAATAAGAAATATTAATTTCATTATTTACTCTATTAAATAATGCCAGGGTGGAGGTTTAACCACGAAACATCAAATATTCAATTAAACATGCAACCACCAGCAAAGTGGAAAAGAAAGTAATAAAAACATCCAGGAGGCTCCATCTACCCGATGACGAATGAATCGATCGACGGTAGCAAACAAGTGGCCAAAACAAATCCTGATATATAAGTTCTTCATCATCTTCTTCTTCTTCTTCTTCTTCTTGTACAGCCCATTTATATCCACTGCTGGATGTAGGCCTCCCCTTTTCTTCTCC
>WYDF02096614.1:0-10746 GCA_009867245.2 Adranes taylori | reverse complement strand
AATTACTAGTATAAATCGATCATATTTCTGGATAACAATAAATCAGTTAATGCTTACTATATATATATATATATATATATTATACAGCTACTCGATTTTGTATTATTCTATTGGCCGATAGAAAAAACATCGTGTTCTATGTTAATAATTGTCATGTGTATAACGCTTTACACCGATATTAAATAAATGTACAATGTTTTTTTGTTGTTTTACAAAATCAAGATCTGAAAGCAGATTAGATCCTTGAAGTGTTAATTTAGAGTAAGCATTAACTGATTTATTGTTATCCAGAAATATGATCGATTTATACTAGTAATTATCGCGGTATGCGCTATGGAATCTTGTGGTTCGACAAATACAAATTTGCTATTAATTAGAGGGCACCGGGGTTGGTTTTGACAATTCTTACGTACATTTTTTTATAGGTTTAGAGAAAAAGACTATTAAATTTGCTTGAACATATTTATTTTATTTGAATATTTATCTGTAAAAAAATATAAAAACGAACAAATTTCACGCGATACAAACATAGTAACAACAAAAAAATGTAACTCCAAATGTTACAACTTGCTCCGACTTGGGGTTCGTTGTGACACTTATGGGGTTGATTTTGATAAACCCTACTCCTTTATATATCGTCATTGGAATTGCAGTGAATGCAGACAAAATATGGACTTTTATCTATACATTATTCATGATCTGTACATTCTTCATGGTGCACTGCAACCATTTTTATTTTCAACGAGAGTTGGAAAAAGGTTAGTTACAAATTAAACAGAAAGTTTCATCTTCATCTTCAAAACTGCTTCTAGCGCCAATGGTTTTAGCTTTAGCCTTAGTTTTGCATTATATATATTTCTCTAGACTTGTTTAGCTTTATTCTTTTGTTCTTTCAATTCTTTTGTAATTTTCTAATTCCTCCTTATTTGGAGTATCTGTCCAAATGGTTGATCGGCCAGGTTTTCGCCCTTGTCGTGTAGCTACTCGTTTTCAGCCTTGGGTGTTGGTCTTAAATCTTCTGGTGAAAAATATGTGGTGATACCGGAAGGTCCAGGCAAATTTACAGGTTCTAAATCTGTACTGCGTGCTACTGGAAGTGAATCTCTTTTAGACCATGAATTGTTAAGGGTAATTTGGATTTCAATATGGTTGGTTTGACTGCCGATCTGTATTTCTGGAATAACTTCGTTCAGAGATACGTCTGCTTTCAAATCATTTTCCTGATTTGGATGGTCAGGAAAATGACGTAAGCTGCAGAAAGAAACTCATCATCGGAAAAGATATTTTTATGGAAGGGAAAAAATCCAGCGGCTGTAAACCCAGCTTGAATATTTTTCGGCGTTGTTGTCAGAGGAAGAGCGCCTTTCCAGATGGGGGTATGTCATAAATTGACATAGTTTTCCCTGGGTGATTGCGCATCCATGAGTCGCAAGCACTATTAATATATTTTTTAAGAGGACAATATACTGACCGATCCTATGGTTGGAGCTTGTTGGAGCAATGTGGTGGTAGAGAAATTACCACAATTCCATTTTCTTTGCAAAAAGAAATACCTTTTAATGAGAGGTGAAATTCATTGTTATCCAATATCAAGAGAGCCGGTTTTTCCGGAGATGACCTAGCATGTTTGGCGAAGTGGTTTAAATATATAAAGAAATCATCTTACGTCATCCAACATGACGAATTGGCGGATCCAATGCATCCTAGAGGGCCGTTGTTAACAAAATAGTCCCGGTAGTTTTTTTCTTTGAACAAGAACATCGGGAGAACTGAATTTTACTAACAGCAAAACAAAATGTTACTAGCCTTTCCCTTTCAGCTTCCCTTTCAACGTTAGTTACAGAACCCACTTTTTTTATGCCCTTTTTTGCAATGATTCTGACTAGCCGTTGCACAGTAGCCCATTTCATGGGCGTTGTATATGTCTTGAGGTTCAAATTTGTAACGATCTACAACCTCTTGTAGAAGAGAAAACAAGTATTGACGTTTATCTTATTAAAACTTGTAGCGCGACTGAGGCTAGTCGATTCAGTCCTGAGGGATAATGTTTGATGTCGCTTAAAGAAACCCGTAAGCCAGTCAGCAGAGGCCATTTCATCTTTGATCCAGTTCTTACGGACAGTTCCATTATTGTTAACAGAAAATTCGTAAGCTAATGTACTAACTTCTTTTGTGGATGATCCAAACTATAATTTGGATTGATGAATCAGGTATTCAGGCTAATTCATTTTCCATTTCATCTGGTAGCACTTGGCGATTTCGTCTATATCCAAAGGTTGCTCCAAATCTAGAAACTAAGGTTTTTTTATCGACACCCCTAAATTAAAAAGAATAGAGATCTTACCATCATTATTTCGCTTCTATAGTTTTTTACAATATCTCTATTACCTCATGTAGTTAATATCGAAATCGGCAGCAACTACTCGCAAAGACTTCTTGTTTTCCAAAACTTCTTTTGCTGTTCTTTTAAAAACGTGCAAGGGTGTTTTTCCCCGGTTGGTTTTCCACGTTTATGTTATTATTAATTATAAATTTTAAAATAAATTAATAAGACAGGCATTATTTATGTATTTAGTATTGGGCAGGTTGTGACAGTCACAACCTACCCCGATGCTAATGTCACAAACAACCTCAAATCAGATGTTTATTTTGCCCTCTTAGTAAATAGCTGAATAATCGTATTTGAGTGAGAAAGAGCATACCTGACTTAGTATTTTAAGACCACAATACCAGTTCTAATTGTTACTATAGTCACTTTATAAAACAATATTTGAAGTCACTAATATTTCCTAAGACACCTCTAAAATACAGAAATCAGCCAAACACACGTGGTACGTTAGAGATGGAAGCCACAATCATACTGAAAACACAAGAATTAACGCTCGTTCTGTTCAGATGATTGTGACGCGGCTGACATCTATTGAGCGAGTGCAAAAGCCTCTGTCACAACCAACCCGGGTGTCCCCTACTTACCACGGTTTCCTTTTTCATATTATGTTGTAGGCATGGCCGAACGCAGCTTGCTTTTTGCTGCTTTTTGGTCAATGGGGAGGGGGCAGCCATTTGTCATGATGCATGCTCAATCCTATATTAGTTAGAATGCTTTCATAACGAAGAGAGCAATGAGGGGGGAGGGGGTAGCTGTGCGTGAGTAAGTATATAGGGGAGAGGGGAATGGATTTGAATGTCGAAAGATAATGGTGTCTAAAAAAAGAGAAAGACATATTTGTAAAAGGGGGTAGAGTGATTGAATGTGTAAAAGAAGAAAAGAATAGGAGAGAGAGGTATAAATGGATGGAGAAGAAGATGTATGAAAAGTGTCCATGGTCGATGGAAGAATGGTTTAATAGGGTAATGGAAAGGTCGGAATGCGAGAGGAAAATGATACCGTTAGAGAGGGTGGAAAAACAGGAGTGGGAGAAGAGGATTAGGAACTGTAGATATAATAGGAAATATAAAGAATTACACGTGGAGGGGGACATGTCGGAATACTTGATATCATATAGCTGACAGTGAGGGGAGAGAAGGTGCAAGATATGTGTAATGTATTATGAGTCGTGAGAACATTGGGTAAAAGAATGTGTGGAAGATGATGAAGATGAATGTGGAGAATGAAAAGATGATGAAAGGGAAGAAACAATGAATTGGAGACTATGTTTGGGGCATGATGTACAAGGGTTAGGAATCAAGAAAAAAATAATGAATGAGGGAGAAAAGAAAAGGGAGAAATAAGGGGAAGAGGAAAAAATACCATACAAACTTTTCCTTCTGCTGTGTCAGTGACTGAAGAAGTTTTTTTTATTGATTTTATCTCATCTTTTTTATGTTTGTGGTTCTTATTTGTAGTTTTATTTTGCTAGGTTTAAGAGGAATAGTCTTTTGTTTTATATATTTTTTCTGATGGTATGAGATTAGTTAATGCCAATAAAGGTTTCTTTATTATTATTATTATTATTATTATTATTATTATATATCCGACCTTTATTAGCATAAATTCGTACTTACATTAATGTATCTAAATTACAAAATTTAAATTGTATCTAAATTTTTAAAAAATCCATTTACATTTACATTTTTTTTCTTTCCTTTTCTTTTCAAAAATTAATTCACCCATTTAAGCAACAAAACAAAAATAAAACATTTAACGAAACTTAATAAACACTAATTTAATTTTTTCCTCTTTTCCCCTTTCCTTCTTTTTCATTTCCCTTCTATTTAACATTTCTGAATTATGACAAAAAAAAATTCATGTCTCATTTTTCTTGAAGTGACAACAATTCTGAATTTTCCCTTTTTAGTTCTTTCCCTAGTAATTCTATCCCTTATTTCTCCTCATAATCACTAATGTTTCCCAGCCAACTCCCTTTCTTCCTCTGTCCCTATTATTCCCAAACTTTCCTTTAACCAGTGTTCCTTTACACCATCCTATTTCCATTTATCTTCATTACTCCTACAAATCTTACATACTCTCTCACTTTTATCCATCCAGTAATTATTACACCTTTGTTCACTCCCACATTTGAAACACGCTATCATTAATTTTCTCTCCATACGCACTTTTGCCCTCATGTATTCCGGTAACCCTTCTAAGTTTCTCGTATCTTTATATCTACTATTGTCCCTCGTGTTCTTCAAACTTCCCATCTTTATTGCAATTCCACATCATTCATCCTCACTTCCACTTCATTCACCACCTCATCCACGTCCAACATCCTCTCTATCCATCTTTCCATCGACCAACCTATTCTTTTATATGCTCTTGCCCATTCATCTCTGCATTTCCTATTCCTTTCACACTCTAAAACTTTCAATATATTTCCTTAACTAATCTATCACGTTCATCCTTCATTACCTTTTTCTTATACTTTGCCATTTTCGTCATTCCTTTATTCCAACACTTGTACTACACGCATTCTTGCAATACAGTCTCACTCGGCGTAGACTTTTCAATTCCGATTATTTTCTTCAACATTCCAACTATCACCTTCTCCATTTTTTTTCCTTTCTTATACGCCCCATACTTTCGCACCATATATCATTATATTCCTCATACAAATCTCCATTATCAGCATTCTCATGCTTATCGAATCTCCAAATCTCTTTTCCCACACACATCTGAGCCAGTCAATTGCAACTCTTGCTTCTACATTCCCATTTCTCTTACATTCCCATTTCCCATTTTTTATAAATAAGTCCCTAAAAACTTATAACATCTATAAATACTTTTAATTTTCTATCTCTATTCCTTCTAATTCAAATCTATTTGATAACTTTCCCTCTTCTCTTGCACACCATTATTTTTGTTTTTTCTCACCTTCTCTTGAGTAAAAGAGTCATTGTTTCAGTTGGATCTGTGCATAACGAATTGTATACCACCAAATTGATTCAGCATGATCATTATTCCTAAATACACGCGTAATGGAGGGAATACACGGATGCAAGAATTAAAGTAAGGGAAGAAATGGATAAATGTATAAAGGAGAAAGAAGAGGAAAAGAAGGAAAGGATTAAAGGGCTTAGTTGTGAAAAGGGCGTGTGAAGGTTTGTAAGGATGAATGGAGCTAGATAGGGAAGAGTGTATGGTGAGTATAAATGACTGGGAAAATAAGTGTAGATTGGATATGGATGGGACAACCACAGAGAATGGAGAGAGGATGAACGGGGTATGGATGAAAATGAGATTGAGGAAGACATAAATTTGATTTATGAAGGCATTAGTAAGAGAGCTCAATTAGTAAGAGAGCTTATTTTTCGCATTTCGAAATACAGTCCATTAGCGCAAACAAAAGGTGTTAGATGAGAAAAATGCGTTGCCGAGAACCCAGAGTGGGTAGAAGGGATTAAAGTGCAGTAGTATAATTTAGTGATAATAAACAATCTGATAAGATAGGAGTTGCGCAAGGCAGATAAGACATTGTAGGGGACAAGCCATGGAAATGGATGAAAGAAATTCAAATAACAGAGAGAAGACAAAGGTACGAAGGAGGGTAATAAGTCAAAGGTACGAGGTAACAAAGGTTAGAGGAAGAGTGGGAAGGATGCTGTGGAGGATGCTGTGGAGAGACACGTAGAAGACAACGCTAAGAAGGAAGGACAGACTTTTGCACTGCTGAAGGTCCTCAATGAGAAACTTGGTCGAAGCACTATGCTCTGGATAAGAGCGAAAGGAATTAAGTGAAGCATTATTACCCCTCCACTCTCTTTCTTCCTTAACACTTCTTCCAAATCAGATATGTAGATGTTAAGCAGGCTCTCATTCATCGGACACCCTTGTCTTATCCCCATTTTTATTTCAAACCAAACACATTGCTTCCCACTCTTCCTCTAACCTTTGTTCCCTAGACAAATTCATAGATTCTCTGAGTGAAGGGTTGAAGAAGGCCGACACGAGTACTGAAGGCGAAGAAATCGATATCGATTTGAACGATGAAGAAGAGGATGAACAGAAAAGAATTGAAAACAGAAGAAAACAAAGAGAAGAGCTCTTAAAGCGTCTTGGTGCAAATGAAACTTCCAATCGATTGATTGGAATTTTCATTCCAATCAATTGCAATCAAGTTTTTTCGAAGTATATGACCAATCACCTCCATTTTCGTCTCTTGATTTGAATAGAGATGGATTCCTCTCCCGTTTGGTTCCAAAGATCTTCATTAGAGGGTGATAGTTGGAGTGCCGAAGTAAATTATCGGAGTGAAAATTCAACGTCGAGTGAGATTGTTTTGCAAGAATGCGGCAAGTGGAAGCGGGAAAATAATGATGATAATGGCAAATTATGAGAAGAAGGCAATGATGGACGAAAGTGATAAATTAGTTAAAGGATTATACTTGAGGATGAAAGGAATGAGATATGCATAAATGAATGGACGAGAGAACGTAAGAAAGCATATGTAAGAATAGAACGGCCGATGGAAAGATGAATTCATCGGATGATTGGCGTGAATTTGGTGAATGATATGGAAGTGAGAGAACGATTTAGAAACACTACGGGAGATATCAGTAATGGAGAAGGGTTAGTGGAATATATAATGACTAACGTGAGTATGGTTAGAAAATCAATGATATCGTGTTTCAGATGTGGGAGTAAACAAAGGTATAATGATACTGGATCACTAAAGGTGATAGAATATGTAGGATTTGTGGGAGAAATGTAGAAAAATAGGTACACTGGGTTAAGGAAAGTTTGAGAATTGTATGGACAGAGAACGATAGAGTTGTCTGGTAATATTAGAGAGTGTTTAAGAGGAGTAATAAAAGGAATAGGAATAAAGGAGAATTATTAAGGAAACGTAAAAAGGAGGATAAAAAAATGTATCGCAGAATTTTATTTTCTCTATCGAACTGATTTAGTTACAGTAAATTAATACAAGCAACTATGTTTCTTACAAACATAAAAGAATATTTAATTGTAAATATTTCAAACGTTTTTAAGAAATTTAATTTGTACACTCTATATTTGCTAAATTTGCATAACAGATATGTGATTAACTTTATTATTAAAGATAGATATGTTTGGAACCAAATGGCTACGACAGTTTTAATAACAGTTATATGAAAATTACCAGCGCAAATTTTATATACGATTCTCGTCGCAATCTCTCTTAGATTATGTGCTTAAAACTAAAGACCAATCATTTCCATATACAACACGCAGATTAATTCAATTGGTTTGTACCAAATTACCAAAGGCGCTGACATATATTCAATGGATTATAATATTAGTGTTACGATGCATCTATGTCTCACATAACCATTGGCGTATTTTGTATGGATAAACATTTTTGTTATTATACTAGTATCATTAATAAAACAATAATCAAGCTATTTACAATACGCACTGAAGAAACTATTTTCCAAAATAAGAAATGTATATGAGGATTGAAAAAAACCTTATGAAAAGATTGGATGGTCGATGGTGTTTTGGGAAGAAATTAACAAGAGAGGGGCAGTTGGTGATTAAAGAGATGAAGCAAAGAATGAAATACAGGGGAGAGAAAAGGAAAGGGGAGAGAAACTAAGAGCTAGTAGATTCCACAAAAGGTATATGAGAGTGGAAGAAGTGCCTGGATATTTATTGTCTCATTTATGTATGGAACGTCTCATTTATGTACCTTCAAGTGCGGGAGCGAAAAGAGGGGAAACAAGTATTAGACGGTAGAATATATGAAAAAGTGTAGGATATGCGGCTTGGGGAAAGAAGATTGGGTGCATTGGATGATGAATGGGTGATCGAGTAGAAAGGATGTAGAAATAACTACTGATTGGGAATTGTCTTTTGAGGAGGACAGGAAAGGAGTGGAAGTAATAAGAAAGTGATGAAAAAATAATAGAGAATAATGGCACAGGTCTGTGGTAGCGAAAAATTATCTAAACAATTTCAAACCGATTCACCTCACATCAAACGGTAGGCCGGTGTGTAGTAAACTTGATTAAAACTAAATTCATTTTCCTTTTCTGTGGCTCGCGAAGAATATCTATTTTTGTGAAACAAAAGAGAATCAACAAAGCTTTAGACGTCTAACGCTAAATTCTTGAACCAGTAGAGTAATCCGTGGTTCCGTCTTACTCAACGCTAGCCTCATATCGTCTTCAATATTCATCTTATCTTGAGTGTAGAAAACTCGTTTTCACAGAGGTAAGCAGACACAAATGGAACAAACACCTGCAAAAAACAATGGTCACATTTGGATAAGATCGATTTCATAATTCATAAAGCGTAACAAACGGATTTTGTGCTAGGGCAGCTTCATTCTGTAATATATCGTTGAAATTCTTCTTCCAAACTTTCAAGATGAATTAGTGTTTCCACTTTTTCCAAGTGTCGTCCGAATGTGCGTCAGACTGATTCATCACATTTTACACATTTTCGAACATTTTAAAATTATCCACACTGACCTTTCGACGCCAGTTTTGAAGTATTTCCATCCAGCCCTTTAAATTAATGACATGCAAGTCTTTGCATTGAAGCTTCAAATTAAGCTTATTTAACTGTTGGAGTTGTTACTTCGATTTCTTCTAATATGCGTATGGTAAGTTCACTGGATTTGATGCAATTTTCAATCTAGACAACGGAATCCAGATCACCAGCCTGAAAATGCTGACAGGTGCTTAACTGTGAATCATGCAATGTATTTTCTTTGCTTGAGGCGCCACTTTTTTCTCGAAGCCAGATTTAGCCAGAAAGAAATAGAAACGAAATCGTTGCCCAAAACTTGTGTTTGCAAAGCTCCGGTATGCGCCTTACAAATCATCTTATTTTGTAAAATCTTCTTCTTGGGAGACAGTGAATTTACATAAAACACTATCTGGCGAAATTAGGTGGCCGAGGGCAGTATGGTTGTATAAATTTGTAGCACCACTATTCCAAACATATTTTAATTTGAAAGAATGATCACTACTGATATTAAATAATAGGAACCCAACATCTAACCATTTGAAGATGTATATTTTCTTTACTTCTTTGTTTCCTTACTGCAGCCTGTTGTGGTCTATGCCTCTATGGTATTGGTTCTTTCCCGTACCGGAATATTAGTGTGATATCCGGTATGTTTATTTTTCAGGTACACTTAGAGTCTTCGTTTATACTTACTTCCTCGTCTGGGTGGTTTATTGTCTTTCCAGCATCTTCGCTCTTCTCCTGACTGCCTTGGTTACTAAGGCTTCAACTTTTAGTTCTGACTAGAGATCGGGGTTTTTACAGTAACATGGGCGTCTATGACCATCCTGATGAGTTGATTTTGTGTTACTTCCACAGTTTCTTTTGTTTTAATTCCAGTTCTTTGCCCAATTTCCTGTCCATAGGATGTAGTAACTTCTATTTTTTATTTCACTATTCGAATTTTATTCCTCACTCGAAGTCCGCTTTCTTCCTTTAATATGTTGCACACAGCTCTACCTTTTTTAACGCCATTACCGCTCTTCTGTTGGTGTGATTTGTAAAATTTAATTTTCTGTCATAAACGCATTCCAAATATGTTGCTTCAATTCTGAATTTCACTTAAGAGTCTCCCACTCTTATAGTGTTTATTTTCGGTTGAGTGGTGCCAAAGTGAATGACTTCAGTCGTTTCTTTGTTTAGTTTTATCTTCTTCTTATTGCAGCACTAGTCAACATGATTAAATGTTCTGCAGGATTAGATTCCAATTCTTTGTCTCCAACTTCAAAGTTTCTATTTTTCAGGGAATCATTGATTGTTGCCACTATTTCATATGGTACTTCCATTTGTTTCAATTTATGCATCAATGCTTCTTTCCACACCTTATCATAAGCTTTTTCGACTTCGAAAGAAACATAGGTCGACTGCATTTGTTGATGCGGGGATAATATTCTGTTCCTCCGTGCAATTCTGTATCTTATCGTTGAGGAGCGAGTCAAAAACTTTTGACATTCCATTTAAGAGGGAAATTGGTCTTCTATTTGTTGGAATTGATGCGTTCTTTTGATATTGTCACAATTGTTGCCTCTTTCCAGCTTTTTGGATAATAGTGAATGTTTACTACAGCAATGAATATGTTCTCTTGTTTCCTTGTCATTCTCTCTGGTTAGCGACTCATGGAGTTTCCGAACTAGTCCGGCATGCCCGACAGAGTTAAAAGCATGGGAGATATCTAGAAACACTGCCAAAGCGCAATGGTCATTGTTGAGTGTTCGTGTAATATCTGTTTAGAAGAGAGTCCATAGTCGAGGGTGATGCTCTAAAACCAAACTGGGAGAACTTTGTTCATCTCTAGACAGTTCCGTAAGCGAGAT
>WYDF02096603.1:0-10746 GCA_009867245.2 Adranes taylori | reverse complement strand
TTTCATTGGTAGCAGAGGCGGAGTATGGAGACTGGAACTGAACTGGAAGTCAAGTTTCAAGATCCAGGCAGTTAATATTGACTAATCACCTTAACAGTTTAAATTTGAGTCTTCATTCAAGGAAGATACCAGACGGTTTCAGTGGATTGGAATAATAAATGGATTTCGGAATAAGCTGAATGTGTTCAAACATGCTTTGGAAAACAAAAACTTGACACACTTTCCTATCTGTCTGCAACTAGAAGAAGAAATCAAAGATAAGGAAAATATTGAATTTTCAAGCTGCAGTTCACAAATTCATTGATCACGAATTCACGAATTTATTGATGAATTCAATACAAGATTTGAGGAAATTGAATGTCTAAAAAGCAGTGCACTTGTTGTGTGATCTTCAAGCTCCGAATGATCACACAAGAAAAGGGACATGATTTTTTTTTCAAATTGCCGTCTGAGGAGAAATTCCCAAACTTGCGAGATTTTGGTTTGAAAATGACATCAACGTTCAGAAGAATATATATACGTGAAAGTGTGATTTCCTCAATGAAATTCATAAAAACCACAACAGAACTAACCTTACCGACTCTTCCTTACTTCATCTCATGAGATTGTCTACAACTGAACTGGAAGGAATATCCACCATGCAGCCGATCGACCACGATCTTCACATTAAATACATCTATTCATTGTTATTGCAATGTTTGACTTAGTTCTTAAAATTGGAAAGAAATGGTTAATATTGGTAATAGTTATGAAGCGCTTGAACAAAGTGACAGCTGGAATGAGGAGACAAGAATGAATTTTTCAAGTGTTCGATTATCCGAATTTTCATTTATGAGAACCATGCCCTATCCCAATTAGTTCGGATAATCGACTTCTTACTGTAATTCGCAAAAATATAGTATGATATGATTAAGAATAGAAGAGGCATAATAAATGAAATAGACGAGAAAATGAAAGATGTGAAAAAGCAAGAGAGAGAGAAGAAAGAATACGGAAAAGCAAGTATAATGATAATAGGAATGAAACACTTTGGAAAACTTAAGGTCTATAGCACTTAAGGTCCTGTGTACTTAAGGTCTAGAGACAAGGTAGGACAATAATAGCGAGGTATAGATGTGGAAGCGAAGAAAATGGGAATAGGTACTTGATGAATGGGAGCAACAGAATGTGTAAGATTTGTTTTGAGGAAGAGGCAAGTTGGGGCGCATTGGGTGAAAGAATGTGAAGAAATAGAATGGAATGAGCAAGAGAAGGAAGAGGTTGGGGGTGTTAGGGGTAGAAAGGTAAGAAAGTTGAAGTGAAGAGGAAAATTTTAAAGGAAATAAAGAAAGGGGAAGGACGATAAAGTAACAGTAAATATCAAGTAAAGATAGAAAAAAATGAAATAAGGAAAATTAAGAAACAAAAAAAAGGAGAAAAAAGATGTGACAACTCCTCTCTCTTCTACTTGTTGTATTGCTTAGTTCAGTTATTTGTGTCTATATAATTAATGAAATCAGTGGTTAGGTATTTAAAATATTTGTTTTTGATTTGATAACACATGAATTTAGTAATTGCGAGGGAATATTAATGATGGAACACCGTTAATATCATAACATTCTTATAATAGCGCAAGGTCGAATTTGTTATCATTGGCTCACTAGAATCAATAACATCAAATAAGGTAAGTTTGTTGTTACTTTTACTAACTAAATTATTATATACTAATAAATACTAAACATATTACAAAAAATATTATTTATCAAAAACGCTTATTTTAACAATAATTTTACGTTGACCTATTTCCGTCCCGCGTGGACTTTCACCGTCGATTAAAAACATCGTTTAGAGAGATTAAGAAACAAATTCAAAATGAAATCAAATAATCAATCATTTAACTCACCTATTTTCATTGACGTAAAAAACGAAAGACATTTAACGTACAGCAGCAGAAAATTTTACCAGAAACTCTCCAATCACAAGTAATATTTATTAGAATTACTGAACAATTTATATCACGACACATTTTGGCATAATCGCACTTGTTTAATTCAACTGTTTTAAATAAAACATTAACATTTTCTTGCGACACTAATAATATCGTTACCGAGATTTTGAATCAGTTGTTCATTTTCAAGATCAATGATGTATAAAAAGGACTGACCGACCTCTTTCTCGTGTATCTAGCCCGAAACACTTTTTTGTTTTTGCAAACTTCGGAAGTATGAAACAATCCTCTCACATATTTGAAAAGTTTTACTGAAACGTATTTAAATAACCTTTAGAACTATGTTCCAAATTAATCGTTTAGTAATGTGACAATCACTAGTCTTGCGTTTAATACAAAAACAACAAATCAACTGCTTTAACAAGAAGTGATAGCAAGTCTTAAAACAGCATTTCTGTATAATAATTCTGAAGTAGGAGAAGTATATTTTAAAAGTTTATCCATAGACTCTAGTCGACTAGCACAGTAATATTGCTGTTGCTAACAGAGACAGCTGCTGTTTGCTGCTGCTATAAGTTGACGACTGTTGGAGTTATGCGCATGAATACTATTACGTTTGTGAATGCTATGTTATAGTGGTCAACTAAAAAGCGTTGACCATTATCTCGTAAATTTGTGTTGTATAGATATAAATCCTCTTCCATAAAAATAATGTTACATATAATTCTTAGCTTATTTAATTTGATTAACGTTATTAAGGACTCACGCCAGTAGATCTTTAAAAAAAAAATATTTTTAAAATTATTTAACATTTTTGATTTTGTTTTATTTATATTATTTTCTTACTTACAACATTATATAAATGATACTTAAATACGTTTCATAATTTTCCAAGATAAAGCAATTTATTTAGTTACATTAATCATTAATTCAATTTCCTTAATTTCATATGATTAATACATTTACGATTGCCAAGTCTAAGTGAATCGTTTTACTTGTTAAGTTCTTTCTTATTTATTACACAATACTTATTAAATTCATTATGCAAGATTAACAATAATGTTTTGTACTTTAATTAATATTTATAATTTAACATTTAAATTAACTTATACTACAACATCATCCAAGATTGAGATGGCTACCGCGTTCTATATTATATACCTAACTATATGCTATATTTTCTTACGCTAATTGCTTAATTACTAACATGAACAAAAGGTATTAGCGCATCGCTAATAAAAAAATAAAAAGGTTAGCTTCGTTCTTCTCTGTTACAGTCAATAGAGGAAGAAAGGAAAAAAAAGGAAAAGGATAAATAAAGAAAAAGAAGAGCAAAATACATTCAAAATGTTTATAATTGTGTTATTTTGTATATTTTTAAAATATTAATTTTTATGCCAATAAAGGTTATTAATATTATTATATTAATAGAAATAGAACTATTTAAAGAAATTAATTTTAAGTTATTTTAACTCATCTAAATTTTTACAAATTAAGTATTCAATAAATATTTCTTTTCAATATATATTTTTTTGAAGTGCGTCACCACTAACATTCCACTGTTGACAATACATATAGCTGGAACATTAGTTTAAGTTCTTGAGCATTTCGTCTCGTTTCTTATTTCTTGCTATTGCAATTAAAAAAGCACGTGGTAGACCCCTCCATCAATGCGCTTCAAATGTTGAGAACACATAATTATGTTTTAGCACTGGATGGTTAGTTCATGACGTTCATGTTGCATTCTTTTATGTTTATGGTTTGGTTTCAACACTCACATTTGAAGAAAATGTTTTAACTTAACTATTAAACTAAATTTTGTCTCATGAATTAATTGCGTACACAACACCAAACATTGAAACATAAAATGTTACAGTTCACATTTCTTTTTGTGTTTTGGTTTTAATACACCGAATGAGGGGTGGCAGGTGCTAAATTCATAAGTGCTTTTATGCGGTCAGGGCGACCTGTTTTTGAATTTGTTAACGGCAATTTATCAACACTAAAAAAATCAGAAGCCAAAAATTCGTGGTTGGGACCGCCACCTCATCTTTGATATACTGGAAGTCATTTTTTATATTATATTTTAATATATTTATTGCCTCTGTTTTGACTGTCACTTTATAACTATTGAATTCAAGTAGCACAATAGTTGTTTAGGTTAACTAAACTACCCTATAAATCGCTTACAAATAAATCTCCCGGTCCTCATATTTGCTTACGACGGGGACAGCTCCGCAGTCCGCTTAGCCGCGGCCTGCAGCCGCTCTTGACTCTCTTTTGGAAAAATTTGAATAGCACAGTGTGGCGTGCTCTTGAAGTTTTAAATTTGCCTACGCAGGAATTCGCCAACCAATAAATCTCCCGGTTCTCATATTTGACTACGCTGTCCGCTCTGCCAACGTTTTCTGGCGTGCCGCGCACTCCATACCGCCTTGAACTTTTGAATTCGATAACCAATTAAACCCCAGTCGACGTTCGCTGTCCGCCGCCGACTTTTGGAAAATTTTTAACAGGGCACTCGTCTACGGCTGTAATCGCTGCTTCATGAATTCCCCGGCCCCCATATTTGCGTATTGCACGAACAATCGGATTGTATGAAACTTGATTTATAATTATTTGTCATTTTTTCCTATAGTTTCTGAGATATATCGAGTAGTTTGTTAAACTTTAAACGTGGTGACGTGGCGTTCTATAACAATTTGAGACATGGGACTAATTTCATTTGACCCATAACACAAGATTCCATATGCGATCGAAATTTCAGCCTTCTAGTTTTAAAACTGAATTTCTGTATAAAATGATCAGTTTGAACCCCTCCCAAAATTATGATGTGCAATCAACGCTGATAACAACATTTATTAAATTGCAAAAACACCGTCTTATAGAACTCATAAAACGTAAAATATTTTTTCCTGTAACTCTGCTTCAATGTGCTATTTATTACTTGATCTGTTCTTACTGTGGGCCTAAAGATCTATCGCCTTACTGTGGGCCTTACAAGGATGCCGGATAATTTTGCAGAGCACCAATCCTTCCTGGTTTAACTACTGTGGGGATTTTTATAGTGTATACCAACCCGAACACGCTGTACCGAAGTTTTACATCTACCCCTATAGATGTGCATAATAGATCACTATTTCTTTCCTAATAGTATGTGTATATATGAAAGTTAAATATCAGTTGCCATGGCGACACATTGAGAAGTTTTAAGCTATAAATACCAACACTATAATTCACCAACTCATCACCAGTTCCAGGCTGAAGAGGATGATAAATCCGAAAGCCTCATACAATAAATTCACCAACCTCCTAAGTATCATATCCCAACAGGAAGTGGAGTTTAGTGGGTAAACATCCCACACTATTGGATGCATCGGGCATCCTTTGTCTTTTGAAGATTCTCCACTTCCTACGCAAAACAAAAAAAAAACTAATAAGTTTTTTGAAAATATCTTTATTGCTCAAAATTGGTTCAGTATATTTAATTGTTCACAATTTCACAAAGGCAGAACTTAAGTTCCTTAGTCATAAAAATTTTTTCTATATAATTTCTTCTACCGATTTCCTATCATCTTCACCTTCACATATCCGAGATATAATTATGTTTAATATCTTCTTTCTGCCTTTCCTCTTCCCTTCTTTCCAATGCACCTATTCTTTCCTCTAAACTGTTTTTTTTTCTTTCTTCCATTCTTCTTCCTCTCCATCATCAATGTTCTTTACTTTTCATTCTCATTTTTAATACATATTAACTCCTCAGTCACTCTCTTCATACAGCTGAGTCTCACTTATCCGACCTTCCCTTGTACGACATTCTATCTTATACGACGTCTCCTGTAAAATAAGGAATCAGGCAACGATACAACGACTAAATGCGCCGCTTATCATCAAGCGTCTAGTTTTTGTCGTCATTCAGTATACCGTTACCACAGAGGTAGCGCAACAGACTGTATGCACTGCAATTCGCGTGAGCGCGTTCCTCTAGATTTTGTTTCAAGTGTCATTGATCCATAACATCACTTCGCTCTGTCATGACTCAGTGTAGTGTGAATCGTTCTATTTACGGCCTGATTCTGTTTGTGGATTTGTTATTGTTTTTTATTGAGTACAGTAGCTGTTACTGTCGTGTGTTGAGTTATTGTTATTGTTCTTATTACTGTACTTTACATACTGTATTGATTATAAGGCTATTGTGGCAACGAAAAAACAGAAGGTTGTTGTATCTATGCAATAAAAACTTGATGCAATCAAAAGACTGGACAAATGAAAGACAATGCAGAAGGTTGCGGATAATATTGGCGTCGGACGGGTAACAGTACGAGATTGGAAAAAGAAACGAGATTGAAATAGAAAAATGGTGTTCTTCGAGAGTCACTGCATTAGAGTCAGTGCATTAGAGGAGAGAAAAACAATGAAAACTTGTGAATATAAACAAGATAGTGAGGCTTTGTACTTATGGCTTACTCAGTTCAGAGACAAAAAATGAAATGAATTTAATGAAGGTGACGCATAATTCACGTGGGTGGCTCGGACATTTAACGGAATTCTCCAGTTAAATTAAAGTATTACAATCAGAAAAGTGTATGGATGAGCAGCAAGAGTTTCAAGAAATGGTTTTTTATGGAATTTGTTGTTTCCACAGAAAAATGTTTGAAAAAAAATAATCTGCCAAGAAAAGCTATATTATTTTTAAACAACGCATCCGTGTGCACATTCGGCTTCAAGATGGTGACATCAAGCCGATGTTTCTATCACCAAATGTAACAGCCATTTGCCAACTAATGGACCAGGTTGTTTTGGAAACACTTAAAAGAAATTACCGAAGGAAGCTACTATCGACATTGTTAGAACAAGCTGATGGTGGGCAGGTTGATGTGATGACTAAATTGAAAGCCACTAACGTAAAGGATGTAGCGTAATGGGTTGTATGGGCCTCGGCTGATGTAAATGCTTCAACAATTGCTAAATCATAGAATAAGTTGTTAGGACAAAACACAATTGAAGATGAGGAGAATCCAAAAATTACTAAAGAAAGGATTCTTCCTTTAGTACAACGCGTCCCTGGATTGCTCTCGTAAAAATGATGGCAACGATATGACGATGGCGAACCTGCTGTCAATCTTCCAAAAGTATCGCGTGCAGATGCAGTAAAGGCGTTAGAAGTCGCTATGGCATACATTAAGCATCAAGAAGAAGCTACAGGGATCGATATGATGATGCACCAAAGATGGCGAGACTTGGCAGCAAGAAAATCATCTCGAAGACGAAGATCACAACATTTTTTAGATCTTTATAAAGTATGTAGATACAGAACTTTTCATATCAGTAGAATCTTAAGCAAAGTCGTTGTAGCCCTATACATTAGCAACATTAAAAACTCTTTTGCCAGGTTTTTTAACCTTTCTCTGTTATCCGACATTTTCGCTTATCCGACGTCATGGTGGCTCGTTTATGTCGGATAATCGAGACTCTACTACAGTATATTGAATCATCTGATTCTCAAACCTTGAATATTCTTCCTGTTTTTCCCTACCATCATCACCTAAATCTTCGCCTATCTTCTATCTCTTTTGCTCACCCCTATCCTTGTACCACATATTCCTGCATGTACATTACCCATTACTTGACCTCTGCACAAATCTATCCATCATCTTGCCTTCACCTTCGATTTTCCTTTATTTTTCTCACCTTTGACAATTAATAATCTAATTTGTTGATATTAACAATGAATATGTTATTTTTTATTTCTTTTTTATCTTTCATATACCATAAACGTATGTAATACGCATATGGTACTTATAGGAAAGTTATAGGATTCATGTTTAGAATTTTTTTCTATTACACCTTAGTACGTCTCATGTATTCACATCAGTGCAAATCATTTATACATAATTCAAATAGTAGACCCAAAAAACAATATACATAAAAAGAAATTTTTCAAAATAATTTTTTCGTGCTCAAAAATTTAAAAGAATGTCATATTTCTCGGTGTCTATGTGTACCTACGTATGGCTTTACGTTCATGAATTACTCCTAACCTATTGGAGCGATTTGCATCAAATTTGATACACATGTACACATAAACATTTTTTTATAAACCTAATATGGCGGAAATGCACCATTTTTTTCACAAAATAATCACATTTTAAACTAGGAGCCTAAAATTCTGCGCACATATAGTGGCTCGTATTATGCATCGAACAGAAGAAGTCCGATGTCTCTGCCTTGTACAGAACGCGATGTTGCCACGTTCAAAGTTTGAAAATATTTTTCAACATATCTCAAAAACTGTAAAAGCTTGGACAAATATTTTTTCTAAAATCGCAATTTAACATATATGTATATATAGGGTGTTCTTTTTTATTGTGCGGTCCATTTTCTCGAAAAGTTTCGCAGTATTTTTTTTTAATTTCTTGTATAGAAAAAACCTTTAATATATTAAGCGAGTTTAAAAAAACGGACGACTTAGTTTCGGATTAATTTGACCTTGAAAAATCTGTCCTAAATATCTCGGTTCCTATGAAAGTTGTAAAAATGAAACTCGGGGAGCGCATATATATCTAAGAAGCCTCAATTGCACCAATACGAACAACTGAATGTACTTAACCGATTTTGAGAAATAAAATTTTTTCTCAAAAAACTTTTTAGTAACACTCTGTATATTTTATACATTTCGATATCCCTTGTAATTCTATTTAAAATGATTTCACTCACGAAAGGTCTAACTGTTCTTGCTTCGTAGATATGTTCCTTAACAGATTAAAATTTCGCAACTTGTCGCCATGGCAACCGACATTCAACAGTCATCTATACATGTAGGTCCTAAATAATAGCAGATTAATGCAAAATTACTGGAAAAAATATTTTAAGTTGTATGAAACCTATAAGACATAGGTACTTTCTCAATTGGATAAATGTTGTTATCATTGGCGGGTGCACATTATAATTTTGGAGGGGTTCAAAATGATCATTTTATTCAGAAATTCAATCTTAAAACTAGAACACTAAATTTTGATCACATATAGTATCTTGTATTATGCGTCGAGAGAAATTAGTGCTATGCCTGAAACGGGTGTAGAACGTTGCCACGTTTACAATTTTACAATATTTTCGATATATCTCAGGAACTATAAAAAACAGATATATCTCGAAATAAACTTTATTGTATAGGATACCAAAAGCTCGTTCAATTTAATTTGGAATTTGTTTTTGGAAAATTACAATTTAACATATTTACAGGATGTCATTTGTTTTGTAAAATTTGCGTTCGATTTTCTCGAAAACGGCTGTTGTGCTTCATTAAATAAACTTGGGAAACATGCGTAAGGCGCGAGGACCTCAATTTTTTGCAATACGGACCCGGGAAAAAGTGAATCAAAAACGGGAGTGCGGAAAAACTATGTTAAAACGCCAGCAGGCTGCGCCAAAGCGAACTTTGGTATTTAAGGTAGTACACTTTTGTCTGCAAGGTCAAATTATTCTGATGATTTGACGTGTGTTTTTTTTTTAACTCGCTTAATATTAATGGATTAATGGATGAACAGTGGCATAACGAGCGTTGGGGGAAAGGAAGGGCGGAGGGGGCTAATGCCCCCTCCGCCTATCTAGTCAAGAGGAACGGTTCTACTCAGTTTTAAAATAATATTATTTAATCTATATACACTTTATTTGCTACCACATCCGTTACTTAAATAATAACGGTAATAATAATAAATTAAATTATTTGGTACAGTGAAATGATGTGAAAAAAAATAGGTGTTTCCTTTTTACGAGATGGCATTAAATGTGAGAACTGTATATTGCGTGGCCTTTGTACGGAGAATTTTAGAAGCATAACTGTTGGAAAGACACCCTCTCTAAATGACATTGGGGATAAAGAACGACAGGTGTCTAATCGAGGCCATGGAGATACAGAACTAATTAATCTCGATGAGCCGAAAGCTGTGCAAAGGCAACTATTGAAATTTAGAGTTGCATCCAGCGACAATGACTTAAAAAGTCATCTGGAAAATGTAGGTTTAAATGCCATGTATGTAGCACCAAGGATTCAAAATAAGGTAATTGATGCTTGCAACGACATAATTTAAAATAAAAATTATAGTCAAGATCAGCAAAGCAAAATTCTTTTCAGTTTTGACAGACGAAACAACAGATATTTACACTGAGCAATTTTCCGTCTGCCATTTCTGAGTCCTGCAAAACACAAGAAATTAGTGGGTAGGGACTCAATGGATTTGAAAGCATTATAGTAATGAAAGAGCTTTTTAAACAGGTATTAGCAGTTTTAATGGAAATTGAGGAATGGGATGATAATACATTATCTTCGGAAGCCCATGTGCTTCGTAATGCTTTAACGACATTTTATCATTGCTGCAAAATGCTTTTCTATCACTTTGCCACTATGCAGTCAATTCACTTCTCAAAAACTACTATTAAGACTTTTCAAGCCATATAGCAATCTCATTGTGAAATGTTTCACATATTTTTGAAAAAGCTAATCATTTATTAATAGACATAATGGAAGACTCAGATTACAATATACAAAAACCACAAATCATTGGGAGACAAACTAATTTTGAAACTAATTCTGCGCAAGGTTATTTCAGGACTTCAATTTTTATTCCAATAATTGATGCTATAATTACTAAATTATGTAACAGACTGGCTGAACATTCGAAAATATTTACCTCGTTTGAAGTTTTATTGCCCTCAGAAAAGGAAAAGTTCAGTTAAAACAAAATCTGCTTTAGAACTTGAAGTACTTAATAGTGAATTTCTTTTATGGAAAAAAAAATTCGGACATGCCAATTAACGAA
>WYDF02096592.1:0-10746 GCA_009867245.2 Adranes taylori | reverse complement strand
CCGCGGAACAGGTTGTAGGCAAAAAGGAGCAAACTGCGAAAAAGCCATGGATGACCCAGGAAATCATAAACCTTATAAAAGAAAAGCGTAACTCTAAGAACAATAACCTACAAAAATACACACAACTGAAAAAGCAAGTAAAATACCACATAAAAAGTGCCAAAGAAAAATGGATGGAAGAAAACTGCTGTGAAATGGAAGAACTGAACAATAAACATGATTATTTTAATCTACATAAAAATTGAAGGAACTGACTGGAAACACAAGAAAAAGAATACCAGTGGTCACAAGAAACAATCCAGTTGACAGAAGATGACAAAAAACAGACTTGGGAAGACTACATCAAACATCTATTTGCCGAAGTGGAGTATGCCATAAAAATTTCGAAAAACGGAAAAGCAGCTGGACCTGACAACATTCCAGTAGAGTTCTTAAAGGCCCTAGAGTCTAGACGATGGAAACTTGACTCACCTTACAAAAATACTCAACAAAATCTATGAAACAGGAGAAATTCCAAAAGAATGGCTTAAATCAGTCTCCATCCCCTTACCTAAAAAAACAACCCTAAGTCCTGTGTCACACACTAAAAGTACTTTTAGTATGTGACACAGGACTTAGTGTGTGACACACACTAAAAGTACTTTTAAAAATAATCCAACAGAGAATATGTCGAAAGTGCGAAGAACAACTAGATGAGGCGCAATTTGGCTTTAGAGCAGGATTGGGAACTAGAGAAGCATTATTTGCTATCACAGTACTGCTGCTACAACAAAGGTGTATACGTTTGTTTCATTGACTTCCAGAAAGCCTTTGATAGAGTCCAACACGATAAACTCATAGAGAACTTAAAGAGTATCAATTTGGATCCAAACGATATACGATTAATAAAAAATATCTACTACAACCAAACGGCAGTAGTGCATGTTGAAGACATGGAGATAGATGAAATAGAAATTCAAAAGGGAGTGCCCTGCCCTTTTGGGTATGACAACTGCCCTGAGCAAAATAAAAATAATGTGATTGTCAGGCTTAATATGGTTCTAGTAAACATCAAGAAATTTGACAGAATTGAACATTTTTATCCTTTTAGAAGACATTAATTTATGCCCTGCGACCGCTTATTTGGAGTGATTAAAAGGCATTTAAAAAGAACTGACAGAGTGTATAATATCATTCAATTTGTAAAATTAATATTGTCGTGTAAGCAGATAATTACTGTGCATGTTGTAAATGGCAACGACATAAGGATTTTAAGAATTTGTGGTAGAAATATTATCGCAAATCTTGTCAGTCTATTGAAACGAATCGCCGTATAATTGTAATTTTAAGTAGCTCATTCGAGCTATTTGTTAACACAAGTTTTATCTTCAATTCACTTGTGAGTAACATTTTATCAATAGAAAATTTAATAACAGTCATAAGGTGTTCCTTAATCACATTCCAGCAATTTTCAATTATTAAAATCGATGGGTCACTGTCTCCCGTTTTATTTTTGTTTTGAAATTATATTGAATACTAACTTCATTTTCACTTGGCAGTTGCACTGTGTCAATTTGAGAAGACAGATTATTTGCCGTTACACTAATAAATTCTTTGTATTTTCCTTCTATTATTCGTCTGTTATTTTGGCTAGCTTGCTTTATATATATATGCCTATCTCCGTTATGCGCTCTGTGAAGTATTCAGTCAATTTATTGGGTATTTCATTAGCATCGGTTATCCACACGTCCCTTGTCTTAATTGTTTAAATTTCTGCTCAGTATCGTTTATTGCCTCTTTGATGGTCCTCCACATCTTTGTCAGGTTGTCAATAGCTGCTTCTATTTTATTCTAAAATATTTTCTTTTCTTTCGTAATATAGTTGTGTATTTATTTCTAGCATTTTAAATTCACTCCACTTTTGGTCAACTGTTTCTTGCTTAATACTTGGGTCATTATCAAGTCTATTTTTACATATTATAAATGCTTTGTATGTGGTCATTTTTAGTTTGCGCGCTACTACTACTTCAGAATTGAAAACTTTGTAGTATTGCTTTTTGTTTATTGTAGTGCCTTTCTCTTGATATTTGTATATTATCTTGAAGTTATAATACCCGTTTATGTCATCATTTTGCAATTTCAGATTACTTAATGAACCTTTCATTTTTTTCTCTAATTTGCTATAGTCTATTTTTCCTGGTACCCGTACATTTGGTTCAAACTCCTTATCTCCTTTTATGAACATTGCTATTGCTTCATGGTCGGATAGTCAATTTTCCATGGCTTATCCTTATTATTAGTAATTAGCAGGTCTATAATAGTACTTGATGTGTTAGTAATTCTAGTTGGTACATCAATGAGCTGATATAAATTTGTTTCCAGTATGATTTTGTTTAACATCCGAGCCGGTCTTTCCATTATTGCAGCATCCATGTTTATATTGAAGTCACCCAGGTATATTACATTTACCTAGATTTGTATAGTAATGTTAGCATTACAGTCTCCTTATTTTTATCTTTCAATTCTAGCGTTAGTATCTACAATTTATCGGATGCAACATTTCAGATTACTTTATTATTTAAAGAATTTTTAATATAGATTTTAACCCCTCCACTATGGGGGGAGTAAGACATACTATGGAAAGATTGATAATTATATTCATTTAGTTGAGCATTGTAGATCGTCGTTATCATTTTTGTGAGTTTCCACCAATCCTATAATTGTTGGATTTATTTTGTAAATAATATTTTTAATTTCATCCAATTTATTAAATAAACCATTTATATTAGAGTAGTACACCCTAGTATTATTTAACGAATTAACCATACTTGTCTTATTTAATTAATTATCTATATTTGTTTTATTCTTTTTTGTATCGAATTTTTAATATCCAAGAAATTCTGGCATTCAAGTTCATACAATGCTCCCTGCTTCGATTTATGTTGTACTTCTCATTTGCTCTTACATTTAGGCTTATTTGTACAATTTATTGCCACGTGGTCATTCTCGCCACATTTATAGCACACTTTGGTTTTGGTACATTCATCTCTTCTGTGTGAAAAGGTTAAACATTTTCCACATCTTAGCACACTAATATATTCATGTACGCTTAATTTTTGAGTTTCTAAGAATATCATTGTTAGTTTTTGGATCACATTCTAAAATGATTATCTCGTTTTCGAATTTATAGTTTGTGAAGCTTTTAATATACTTCAAGTGAAAATCGTTGTGCAGGTTTATATTATTTTGTTTTATAAATAAATAAAGTAATTTTTCTTGATTAAATATATTCTCCTTACTTAAGCCAACTATTTAAATTTTAGGTAATATTATGTTTAGTGTTTTAATATTATATACATCTTTAAAGCCTAACTCCAACTCCTCTTTTAAATTCTCCATGGGTGTTATATCTCAACACTCATCATTCCCTTCGTTAAATACTTAATGTTATTTATACGTACCTTGTTATTACTATTCACTATAATTTTTGGTGACTGTTTGTTATTTTTTTTGTCCTGTTCTGTCAATGGTTGGATTGTAATGCGTGGATGCACTATTTCTGTCTTTTCTACAGGGGTCCTCAGTATGTGAGAGTCTAACTCACCAGATTCTTGGCTATTACTTTCATTTCCCCTGCCCATTATTTGTGCTAGAGTCAGATTGATGCTTTTCCAATTATTATTTTCCAACTCGTTTCTTTCATTATTTTCGAGTACATTATTTATTTCGCTGTTTCTGTCAACCAAAGTTTCAATTTGTTGTTTAATCTCTCTTATTTCCACAATGATATTACAGCTTACCTTTTCGATATTACTAAATTAAATATTCATTAAATTTGGATGTTAATCGGATCTTGGAGATATAACTATTTAAACTTCAAAATTAGGTGACACAATGATTTATTAATAATGTTTATAATTGTATTAAATAGGTACTACAGAGTATAAATATTTATAAGCAACATTTAATCTCTTTTTCCAACTGCTAGGCGATAACATAAATCAGCGGACATACACAAGCCAACAAACGTTAAAAGAAGTGTAGCTTGGTAAAAGATTTTATCTTTCAATCCACCTTTCAGGTAACTTGGTACTCCATCATCGACCTAGAGGAATTAAAAATTAACTATATAAACTATATTTGTTAAAAATGCAATATACGCAATAGTTCAGCTAACGCAAAGCAAATTTAAATTACAGAATGGATTAAAAGCATAAGTTTAGTCAATCATGCGTCATTAATTGTAGAGATTCTATGTGAATCTTTAAGCGGATAGAACAGGAATTATTTTATGAACACAATTATTCGTGAAACATAATTTTGTTTTAAGTTTAAACTACTATATAAGATCCATATAAAACCAATAAGACACAAATATAGCATATAGAAACACAAATATAGAGTGGATCCAGTATTTATTCAAACTTTTGTAAATAAAAACCGAACACAATTTTTAATGTGAAAAGCATAATTCATTTTTAAAAATCCAAAAGATTCATATAAATAAATTTATCAACATAATTGATTGATTCTGCAACATTTTAATTCAAACATTAAATGTCTAAAAGTAGCTATATATATATATATATATATATATATGGCAAACATTTCAAAATTAAAATAACTTTTCAAAACAAAAATATCTGATTAAATAGAAACAGCGGATAAATCCTGATACTAATATATTAAGGATAATTATTAAAGACTACTTAATTTCATAAGCAACAACTTTTATTCTACCAATAAAAAGTAATATATAAACCGCGTAACGTCACATCATTAGTAGATTTATAGGGAGCATTAGTTAGTGGTCTGAAATAAGCAAATAAAGCATTCTAGCTCGTTAGTACTTTGTATATACTAGAAATACAAACACTAGAAGCTTACACTACTTTAATAGCAGGTATTTCTGGAAATAAAGCATTAAATAAAAATAAACAATTTTTGAAACGGCAAATATATATAATTATAAGCAAGACACTTGTATTATACGATAATAATTAAACATTAAATTTACCGAATATTTAGCCTGTATTTCCTTTAGTCTCTTGAATTTAGGTCTGGTTACTTCGGTCACTTCTTCTGATCTGCGAATTGCACTTCTACTAAAATTTCGCAACGCCAACTGAATGATGGTCTACAATTATTTATACTCACTAAAAACTAATACTAAATCTGGGTTATAATAAAAAAAAAGTAAACAGATTCAACCAAAAGATGTGAATCTAATATTCGGTTCGATTAAAACAACATATAAGCATGCTGCTTCTACACAGTTATATAACTTCTAACAGTACTATTTGATGCTTAAAAGTATTTTTATAAAATTGACTTACTCTGTTCAAAGCCATTTTTCCAATTTCTTTAATTACGTAAGCCAACAATGGAATCACGAAAAGTCTATATGACAATTGACAGTTGCGTCTGTTGTCTATCAGAAGTAAATTGAAGGTAGCCACCAGAGTTCTTAAGCGTTCCCATCATTTTTGTTTGAAGCTCTAAAACTGGAATTTATCTGCTTTGTTGCACCCATGCACCTAGGATATTTTTGGAGTCTCACACGCATGCGCAGTAATTGATATCACGTCTAGTAGCCATTAATTGAATCAAATGCAATGTCGAGTCCGAAATAAAATAGATTTAAACAAAGATAAATGCAAGCGCACACAAATACTCGTTCCACTTGTTGTGCAGCTCAGAACAGAACGACAAGCACAGGACAGAACAGTTCTTCGCCAAGTGGAAAACAACTCATATGGATGTCAATGGACGAATACGTAGGAAATAGTTCCTTTGAAGCGGAACACCATTGACTGGGAGGGGGAGTTGTGTAAACAAAATTTGGTCTAGAGCAGCCACATTCAAGCTTTTTTTCCTTCGGGCCACATAATTATTTTTGACTTTTTTTAGGTTATCTAGTCCCATATTTTTACAAAGCACCCGCACATAAATGCTAACTACGAGTGTCGCCCGCGTGGCCTATGCGAACAGAAACCATTTATCGGCGCGCATTGTTTCCAAAAATCGGGACTCTCTTAAAACGCCACAGGACGCAGGACAAATTGTTAACAATTGGGACTGTCCCGACAAAGGCGAGACATCTGGTCACCTTACCCTATTAGTAATATCGGCGAACAATTGTTTAGGGAGAGTTGCCCCAAAAAAATTATTCAAATAATACAAATACAACAGAAAGCGAAACCAATGAAGCAGAAGAAACAGTAGATGACTTAGTTTGATGCCGTCGAATATCTAAATGACTAAATTTGTCTATAGGTCCCATAAGTGGCGAATATCTAAGTGGCATAGAATTAGTGTCTAAAATCCAGCAATTAGAAAAAGTATTTGAGGAATCAAATTTAGATTGTATACTTATTACAAAAAATTATATTAAAGCCTAATTTTTAAATCAGAAGATATTAAACTGGAAGAGAAAATCAAACATCAGAGTAATCATGAATGATGAAAAATATAAGAAAAGAAAATTAACAAAAATTAGTAAATAAAATGTAGTTTAACATCTTGTATTTGTAATATTTAGTAAACTTTAATGTTACTTACATTGAAAAGGCTTCGTCATGCGGCAACTGGTCGCGTTTTTTGAACACTGGAATATCATACCTCTATAGATCGATACGAATTCTATGATTGACATCTTATACCAGGATGTCAATCATAGAATTCGTATCGTTTTCCATTAGGAAAACTAGTGTACACTGATTTTATTAGCAGTGCAATGTCAAACTGTAAGAGTTTATAAATTGTAAACTTGTTCTTTAACGAATGGAACACGATTTGTGTCAAAGTTTTGCATAATAATCTTAGATGAAATATTTGTTGTTATGGTTATATGTACTCTCAATGCGTTTAAAATAAAGCGTAAGCATGTTCCCTGAAGAAAATACTGTGATATATATTAGTATAACTATTCATGGTGAATAACCCCATGGTTACACACTGACAGGGAACTGAAGTCTGACAGTGTTGTATTAAAGTTACATTCTGTGCAAGTAGATCTACACTAAACGAATGAATGAAATTCATTGGCCTCAGTATATGGAACATGTCGAATGAAACAGCGTTCCTATTTCAGTTCACATCAGTATCCTCGAATGGAAAACGCTAGTTACTGTAATTGACTTTGATCATGTTAGCATATAACTTCGTTGATCAGATGCAGATAATGATTAAAACTAATTTTCCAAAAACTCATTTGTTTAGCTCAAATGTGTTTGCTCACCCGTTGCGTTAATGTTTTTTTTTATCCTAAGAATCATAAGCGTTTTATGATTTAAAGTAAACATAATTTAAAAACTTAACAAAAGGAATAGAGTGTATTATATAAAGGACTAGACTGGGATTTACATATATTAACTAAAATTAGATTTTTTTCCTTTACGAAGCTCTTAGTTTCAAGTTTAAAACGGTATAGTTTTACCTTGCACAATCTTTTCGTTTTGGAGATATAGCCTCTCAAAGTGTCTTCTGAACGTATCCAAGAAACGACAACATATTACCAAGCCAAAGGCGGCTATGCACACACACACACGTTCTTTCCTTTCGTCACATGATGACGAGAAAGAACGTCACGAAAAAATTGCGCGTAAATAAAAAAATTTGTGTGTATGGCTGTCTAATAAGCGGCCATACACCCGTTCTTTCCCTTCGTGAAAGGGTGGCGCGTTTGAAACCATCTGGTGAATTAATTCTGTTTTGATCATATGGCGGCGCCGTAACAGTACGGAAAGTGATTTAAAACGTGACCACGCTCCTACATGACAAGCCAAATGACACTTTTAGCCTATACATCACATTCAATTTATCCTTTGACAGCTAGTCGAGCCGCTCAATCATGTGATGAAACATGGCACTTTTTATTCAACTACGCGCTATTATTTTCGTGACATTTATTTCTGAAAGGAAGGTATGGCCGCCTAGTGATGTAAATAAACTTCATTCAATATTTTCAACGAAAATGAAACATGTCAAAATATGGACACACATGTTTTAACGGCTATACATGTCAATGTCAATCGCTCAAAACTATTTGCTGCCAGATTGAATTTCATGTACAAAGGTAACATGGTTATGGGATGATACCATCCTGGCGTGGTATGTTGGTTTGACTGTCCTAATTTTAGAATAATGGATTTGATTTTAATTACTTTTAATAATTAGATGTAGAATAAGTAAACTATCTACCGGTGTATCAGTGGCTTTTCAAGTCCCATATGTGTTCTATTGTGCAATTTATTTGCTTTAAAATGCATGTTATTACCATAAAAACTGATTTCTCTTAATTAAGTTTGGTAGTCTTCATTAATTAGAATAAAATTGTAGAAACAGATTGCGCCAATCAGATGTAATTTAGGAAATATTTCAAATTAACCTATAAACACATTGTAAATGACAGCTCGCTATTCCCCCAATATGTTTAAACTATCTACAATAAAAGTGGTGATTGTTCTCGTCCAGTATAATTAAGTCTTCGGTTATTGGACAATGGCTATATTGAATGTATATACAGTATATTTTCGTCTATATCAGTCGACGTGTCGGTTCTCTAGTTTTAGAACCATCATCAAGACTAAAAGCAACATTACAATATATGACAATGCATGTACGATATACAAAAAAATGTTACTATGGTGTAATTATGAAAGGGAATATGTACTGTTTAGTGACCCACAGGATCTTAGACTCAATTGAGACACAGGCTCATAGACTCTATGACTCAATTGTTTATTTATTTACACGATTTTATTATGTACACTCTTAGCCAAGATCCTGTGGGTCACTAAACAGTACATATACCCTGTCATAATTACAACATTGTAACATATTTTTATATATCGCACATTCATTGTCATATATTGTAATGTTGATATTAGTCCTGATGATGGTTCTAAAACTAGAGAACCGAAACGTCGACTGATATAGACGAAAATCTAGTGTATATCCATTCAATAAAGCCATTGTCCAATAACCGAAAACTATCTACAATGTTTTCAATATATTTTATTTTCCTGTAATTAATCGTATTGTGAAATTTGCTCGGTATATTTCGACAATATTCGGAGAAATGTCGGGCAAATTGGAGACAGGCGAAATGTGTATAATGTATTTTGCAATGAGTTACGTAAATTGAAAAAAAAAATAAGTACTTATTTGCCTAATAAATTTTAACTATAATTCAAACAGTTACACTAATGCTATACATAAATCCGCCATTATACGATATATTCTACACATCAGAATAGACCACGATTGAATTATAAACCTACGTAACAAGTTGCAGTAATGTAAGAAACGTACTAAGAAGAATTTCCTAAATCTTTCATATACCTAATGTAATATGGAAATAGCATCATACAATTTATTATAACTAATAATAAATGCGTTAATAACTTAATACATTTATAATAAAATAACTAGAATACAATTGGAAAATCATATTTAAATATTCATATATTTTTTAAATGCAATGATAAAGCATCTAAAAAAATTTCAAAAGAATATGAATTACCACTTTTTTGATACATCTAAATATTCTCCATCCGGAGCAGAATAGTCATCCTCTGCTGGTGTGTTTACAGGACCTTCAAATTTATATGGTAATAAGGTCAAATCCATCTAAAATAAGAATAAATTAAGCTAGAGTTTAAAAGTCAGATTCATTTATACTTTAATAGCCTCTTGGTAAAGCTCTTCAGATTCTGAACGCAATTCATCTAAAGCTTTTTGTTGTGAATATGCGATACGATCTAGCATTTGAATATCAGTTAGATGTTGCTCTCTTTTATATTTTGTCCATTTTTTCTGAAGCAAAACTCTTTGTTCTAAAACTTCTGGTGTTAGCTCTATTTCAGGTCTTTTATACAAACTGAAAGTGTCATGTAAGAAAACAATATTTCATAGATTCACCAAATAAATTAATTGATACATACGTCGGATTATCACCAATAACCAGCGGAACTTCACATTCTTCAATAGGTTTTAATGTACGAGCAGTCTTCTCTAGCTTGCGAATAGCCTTTTCAATTTTCTTTTTCTTTCTCTCTTCCCGTGCTTTTACAATAGCTGGATCTATACGTTTCTTCTTTTTCAGAGGCTCAGCACTTGAAATAAAAACAGTTATACACTAATATTTACAATATCCTTAGAACAAGAACAGACGAATAGAAGAAAATATAATTATGAGTTACAGCTTTTCAGACTTACCATAACACTGGGGTAAATTTAAACTGAAGACTGGCAGCTGTTGAAATTTGTTTTAAATTGGGGACAGCTTTTACTGACAACCTAAAAACGCTTGATATAATCATCTGCATTAAAATACACTGCAATCAAATACCTACCTTAAAAATAAAGATACTAAACTCATTTTTATATAGATTGGATAATCATTTGTTTTTAATTGAATATTTGTGTTATAATTGACATACGTGTTATTGCAATGTGAAATAATTGTTCACCGCATACCATACTTTACCACGAATTTTTTAAGCTTATGATTACGCCTTTCGCAAGGAGATCAAATAATGTAGTACATACTAAGCTTTATTGAGAACAAAAAGTATTTATAGGTGTTAAACATATTGGGGGAATAGATATCGTTGCAATGTCGCAACCAGAAATTAATTATAATAGTTGTTTAATTAAGCAAGCAATCATCGAAAATTGCGAATCTTATATGAGAGACTACAAAGGTAGAAAAAATTCCGATGAACATTTTGGGTGGATGGCCATTTCTGCTATTAAGGTATA
>WYDF02096570.1:0-10747 GCA_009867245.2 Adranes taylori | reverse complement strand
ATATATATATATATATATATATATATATAATTTAACTGAACATAACTGTGGAGAATGATAATGAAGATGTAAACTTGTAAGTAGTTGAGAGCCCAGGAATTAAGTTAGTCTCTTGTAGATGAAACTGGAGCAACAGGTTATAACCGCGAGCGAATTACCCTTTAGAGATGGTAATGTAAATAGGAGTAATTAATAAACGTACAAACAGGATTACTAATCCTACTAACCCAAACTAACCCTACTAATCCAACCAAACAGGATTACCAAACAGGATTATTATTTACTAATCCGACCATTAGTGACAGATTAGTAAATAGGCCAAGTAGGATGCTCCCTATGGGCCTCGTGCGTTTTAGGAGCCCCGCACAAACAGTTCATAATGAAACAACAATATGAAATCTTAAAAAAAAATTACACAGAATTATGCGAACAAAGCGGAGCATTACAACCCACAAGAAATACATTGAGGTAACTACTTAGAAATTCTGGAATTAATTGCGCAGTACGATCCATTCTTAAGCGTATATTTAACCAAATATGGTAATCAGGATAGAGGAAAATTGTGTCCTACGTATCTTCTACAATTTGCGAAGAATTCATTGAAATAATGGGAACTAAGGTTCTAAATGTTATTGTTGAAGAAATTAAAGAAACCAAATACAGATATCTCTCATGTTGACCAATTGACTATAGTGATTAGATATGTTTGGAACGTTTTATATATGTAGAACGTAGATATGTTTAGAACGTGGGAAGTAGTAGAACGTTTTCTCCTATTCATGCCAATATTAAGTTACCCTGGAGAAGCCCTTGCCACTACGGTTTTGTTCTTTATGGTCAAATGCGACATTGTGATCAAAAACCTGAGAGGATAATCTTACAAGAATGCCGACAATATGCCAGGATGTTACAATTGTCTTCAAGATAGTATCAGAAATATTATTAAATGTGCTCATTAAATTCCTTGCGCAGCATACTCCCTTAATTTGGCCATAGTACTCGTATGTGCTGCACAAAGTTGCGTTGGAGCAATGCCATTCGTTGAGCTTGTACAAGCTTTATACAGTTTTTTTGCTGCATCGACCTCATCCCTGGGAAGTTATGCTCGAACAACTTCAAGTCTCGGAATGAGTCTTAAAAGAGTTAGTGGCACAAGATGGAGTGAAAGTACGGAAAAACTAAGGCTTTGACCCAAGGCGCTACACTTTTGATGATGAAGGAGTACAGTTCAAGTATTTTATGTCACAATTTGGGTGTAACAAAAATGATAATACAGTGCCTGCATTACAATAACACAAAATAATTTTTGAAAACGAGGTGCAATCAACGTTTCCAAATGTGAGGAATGGCTTATAAATCTACAGGTGCCTCATGATCTCAAATGCTACTGGAGAACGTACTGTCTCTAAATTGAAGTTGTTAAAAAGTTGTAATAGATCAACTTTGTGAGGGTAAATTAGAATCGATGGCCTAGGGGTCCACGAATTTTTTAATCCTGCACTGGGTGCAATTAGCAAGAACGAAATAGTATACTTGAGCGAGCTTTGAATGAGAGTGATTTCCTGATAGTTTTCGTAGTAACCCTATACTTCGAAGCGCAGCAGGCTGTCGGCATAAGTCAACTTTAGCTAAGTGCAGGCAAGCGGGTTTGATGCTTTATGGTTCATTCATAATTCGTTCATTGTTAGACTAGCGGTACTTTCTAATCGCGCATTTTCCCAAAAGTTACATTTTCGAATGGTACCACCAATAAAAGCAATATTTTTGTGCGAAATATTTTTATGACTAGAAATATCAATGGCTTCCCATGATAAATTTCACGTAAATTTTTTAAGATAAATTTTTAAATCTGATTGCTTAATTATTTTGTTCACCAAGTTTAATAGGAAAAAGAATAGTGACTATCCCAGAAGGAGATGATTAAGCTACAAGTGTTAACTTGATCTACGTCACAACTTGGGATTGAATATTAAATCCAAACGTAAATTATGACTAAGCTATAAATATGTTTCCTAACATAATGATATCTCATTTAATTCAACTTAACATTTTAATATCTCGCAATACACTACGCATTCAGTAACTTTAAAACTATTTATTCACTTACTCAATTTAATGGTTCCATTCAATATATTAAAAACACGGCTTTTCCGAAAGCTCATCTTCCACATTGATCCATTGCTGGTCTTGTGCTATACACATAACTGTTCGGAATGAAGGTATTTTATTGCTTGACGAAAACAATAAGATATAAATCATTTTGCTTTCAGTTTCTTTTCTTAACGTTGGTAGTAAATAGCGATAAGTATTTGGTTTTGTTGGTTACTTTACGAGTTGTTGCTGCCGTTAGACACCTACACATCTCATAAATAGCATATTTGAAAACATGAACACTTGAGGCTATATGTAATATTTTAAAAGTAAGTATTAAATTTATAAACTATCGTATTTTCGTTGCCCGCAAATATTAGTTTTTTTAATTGTTTTGTAAACTACTTTTAACTTTTTACGACTCACTTTATAAACTAGAAACTATTCTCTCAGAATTTCATATTAGGTCACGTTCTGTATTGATTAAATTTGAAGCTTCCAGTCATCTTTCCGAAATAGTTATTAGAGAGTTTGGTTAACCCTAGAATGCTACACTTATTTTGATTTGCGGGTCTGCTACACTGGGGTACAGTTGTACCCCAAATACAAATAGGACTTTTAAAAAATTTATTGTTTTTTTTATTTAAACATGTAATAGAAATGCGGAAGCTATATAAATAAATAAACAAAAAGAATAAGATGCTCAATGATAATTAATAACTTTACGGAACGCATAAAGCACACAGTTTTGCCGGATGCTTCAAACAAATAAAACTACATATAGCATACTTAACCCTGGATTTTAGGTCTCGAGCTCTAGGACAGAAAGTACACCGGCCTGTTGTGGATTATAGACTCCGTGGGACTTCTTCTACCGTTGACAAATCTAAAATACGGGTAATGGTTTGACGGAGTTCGTTTCTTAAATTTGGCTTTGTGGTCTAATCATATTTAGGGCCAATTGTTTTAGGAATGACCTTCGATTTTTAATTATATCTTTATCGTTCGCAGCACTTCCTCTCAACAGTATCATGTAGTTGTATCCAGTAATATTGAGTAAGTTATAAAATAAGTAGAGAGGACACCGGCGAGTGTTCCTACCACATGAAGACGAATGAAATAACTGGTCTAATTTATCAACGCCTCCTTTGGTGGATTTATAAAACTGAATAATTTCTGGGAGAACTACTGAATTAGTTTCGTCCCATTTTTCATGCATAGCTGATATCAAAATCACATTTTTATTGTTTCCGCGGGCAGTATGATACCTATCGTAGAAAATTGGAGAATTTCTCTCTCTCTCTCTCTTTTTCTCCTTAATATTTAGGAACGATGGAGGAATTTCTAGTCTGTTTATTTTTAGAGTACCAACTACAATAATTTTTGTTTTCTAAAAGATCCTTTGCAGTATATATGGACGTGAATCAATTGTCCATAGTTAAGTTCCTCTTGGTTCCATGAAAAGACGAAGTGAGCTTTTCACAATAATACTGAGCCTCCGGCATATACTGGTATAGATCCCTTACCTGTATAAATTTCTGCATCGAGCACATATGTTTTTGTATCACAGCACATCACTATCTTGATCCCGTATTTGCCCGGTTTGGACCGGATATACATTTTGAACGGGCACCTACCTCTGAACCCAACCGCCATTGCTCCTCTATGGCGGTATATTCTGAAGGTACGTATAGTTGTTTCATTTTATTTCATGGATGGTTCAAATACTTCCCGAGCAAAAAAGAAGCAAATTTGTCACTCAATCTCCTCTGCGTTCGAGTGTCTTTATTATCAAATCTAAGACAGTTGATTAAAAATCTAAATCACAGAGTTGCTCAGAAAATTCCTATTCCATAGTTTGGGTCAAAAAGTGTTTTAGTAAATACACCATTCATTTTCATGACTCCAGCATAGTAAAACATTCCTGTAAGAGCTTAAATTTCAATACAATCCATTTTTTGGATGAATGAAGGCTTATTGTCCTTGGATGTAGGCTCACTATGGCTCTTTTCTTCAGTATTTTTGTTGTACTTAGATTTTTGAACTTCATGTTAGCCTATTCTGTAATCAAATTTTCATTTGTAAAGCATAACTGCCAAGTTTCCAGTCCGTACTTGACTTGTCTTGCTTTTTCTTCCCTGTTAAATGTACTATAATATTTCTGGTAGGAATGCGATGAAGAACACCTCTTTCACCACTCGACTTGAAATTATTTTTTCCTTTCAATTTAATCGGAGCCTTTACAGTTTTTACTTTTGATGGATCAGAAATTTGTAGAAGTGATGTGTGGAATGTCTTCATCAGATAGCAACACTTTTTATAAACACCGGGGTACCGGTGTATCCCTAGTAGCATTCCAGGGTTAAGGAGCTTTTCCTTTCCTTTCGTATAGCTGTTTACGTATGGCGATTTATGTTATAAAAAGTGATATAAAATTTACACCTCTTGCACCTCTAATGAAACCAAGATAAACATAGTAGCGTAATTTGGACGTAGCGTAAACGTAGTAACGTAAATTTATATATTTTGACATGGTTCAATATATAAAGATACATAAGAACTGTTAATAAAAATGAAGTTGCGGAAGAGAAACTTACTAACTGTACCATCAAAATAATATATTTTATTAAATAAAAAAAAAAAAAATTATAACCGTGAAAAATGTATTCAAAAAAAAATCTTGTCATCGATCCAAATAAGGAAGCCAGTTTCCCAAATTAAACCACAGTTTCCCAAATTGGACCAATGTTTTCTTAACGGCAGTTGCAACAAAAGAAGGTTTTAGTTTTAGCACTAACCCCACCACACTGAGTGTGTATCCAAGTGCGACATTTCATGCAATGTATCATTTCTTCTTCCTTGGTCTCTTCACACAAAATAAAAAACTATGAATCATTAGTTTCTTTTTTGCGTTTCTGCATTTTGTCAAAGTTTGGTGATCTTATTTTGTTTAAGGTTTGCTTTAACTTAGATTTATAAGGGTTGCTGATTATTTTCACTGCTTTCTGGGTTATTGGTGTACTGCGAAAAGACGAAGGGACATCTGCGCGTGAGGTTTTCTTTTCTCGCGGCGATATTTCAAGTTTTGTCAATTCAGTTGTTTTTTCTATAACAATGTAATATCGTTTCTACTATTACCATATATTTTTGTAAGATTGTGTAGATAGCAGATAAGGTTTGGTGATCACTGTGATCTATTATGTCTGTAAAGTTTTTTCCACCATAATGGGGTAAAAGATATTACTGCACCAAGGAAGAATTCATGGGTTTCTTTGATCAATATAGTCAATAAGTCAACTTATATAGTCAACTTTAGTCAAGTATATAGCCAACTTTGTCACAATTTATAACAACTTTTGCAAGTCTTTCTTGAACTCAGTTTTTAGCACAGATTTTATAACTCACAGTAACTGAACATCATTTAAAGTAAAACATAATTGTTTGTTTTTAATCCTGAAGATGACCTCGAAGAGGGACGAAACGTGGCAATCTGTTAGATTGCCATCTCTTAGATTGCAATCTAGAGGGCAATCTGTTAGATTGCCATCTGTTAGATTGCCCTCACGTTTCAATCTAACATAATAACGCAGCGTGTCCAAAATCCGAAGAGTTTTATTTCATTAGTAACTACTACGTTGGACGTCATAATTCATTTATTAATTATAATTTGTAAGATTCAGCTAAAACGTTTTTAACCAAATTAAAGAAAATCGAATATTAAAAAATATATTTTACACTAATGACTAATTATTTTTCACGTCCAATGTAGTAACTACTGGTAAAGAAAAAATGATTGCGCATTGGACAAGTATGACGTTTCGACCTCAGTTCAAGGCCATCATCCTGTTGATTAAAAATCAGCAAATATTCTTAAAACCAAAAACTACATTGAATGGAAATTTTTACACTGAATGGAAATAGACACTGTTTATTTTTAAATCTAACTGCAGCCATTTTTGCTAGTTCGGAAATTTCAGAAATGGACTGTTAAAAAGTGCAAATTTTGAGATAAAGTTACCCCAATTCGTTACTGCGGATTGTTAGGGCACCACAGAGTCCCACCACACATTTGGAAGTTGGATGTTTTATTTGAACCATAGTTTTGCTGGCCATTAATATTATGAGGTGGCACATGGTATAATAGTGGTTTCGCGTAGGACGAATTTAAGATTTCGTTAGATTCTGGAATTTATCGGACATCGGAGCAGCAATCAGGCAGGGAAGGAAAAATCAGCTATTTTAGTTAGTTGGTATCATTTTTTTGAATAAATGAGGCTCGAAGACGGGCGGCCATTTTCTTTTGCTTTATCTCGACTATTACGACGCATTAATTTGTTATATAGATGTCTTTATTGGATAATATTTTTGGTTCCTTTTTTTCTTGAACACTTCAGATGGATATTTCCCCCGTTTGGAGTAGTGTGGTAGTGGAGACGTCAAAATTTAGAAGATAGATTACATCGTGGGATTTTATGGTATGGGGAAGATGGGACAAATGGATTTTAACTAGCTGCCGGAGTCACAAGTCACTTTGTTACGTTAAACGTGACAGCTGCCAGGCCGTAGAAAATTGGGATTCGAGTTGGTAACAGGAACTTGATATTTTTGATATATTGTTTTCGGTGTACATATTTCTAGATTGATAATTAAGTTGTAAAATTTGGATCTGGAACTGGGTCGGTTGATGATATGTCAAATAAATTGGTGTATCCTATATTTCTCGAGTGGTGAGTTTAGTTATAGATTGATAAATTGATAGTTTCGTTGGGTCTTGCTCGTGGTAAGTAGTGAGTAGTAAATTTTTGCGATATACAAATTATTGGATGATAAGTACAGGGCTAATTAAAGGCTATTCTAATCTAAAAATTATAATAAATAATTTTTAACTTCCATTAATTAGCCCTGAATTTATCATCCACTAATTGTTCACCTATTCATCCTATACTATTTATACTTCCACCAAGAACGGATTTTTTCTTTCCTCTGAACCGCCTTTCTTCTTCTTAAACACTATTCTATTTGTAAAATTTTTTTTTGCAATAGCAGATTTCTTGATGAATTCAACTAAAATTTCTTCATGTCTGTCAACTGTCAAGAGTTTGATACACATATCTTGGCAGCACACTTCCTAGGACACACTTTTCTTTGCAGCTATAATTTTTCCTTTCCTTCTGGTATATTGCAAACCATGGTTCTTCTTTCTTATTTTGTAGTGGAATTAAGGGATTATGGGATATATTTTCTTGCAAAACTAGTAATTAACATTCATGTATCTAGTTTTGTTTAATTATTATATTGATAGATAAATAGTATTCAAATATGTAAACATTACGTGTATATTAGCGACATTCCAATTCAATATATTTTGCTAAACATACAGTCAACGACAGTTCATTATACTTGCAATAGTGATTGCACTAATAGAATTCAATGCTAAGTTATGGATATTCTACGATCTGTTTTTGGGCGTTGTTTTCCGAGGTGTACATATATGTAAATTATATTATTCTCGAGAGATTCGTATTCAATTGTCGTTAACGAATGATTTAATACTATTGTATATTATTTTATATTTTAAATCTCGTTTTCTTTATTAATCTATTTCATATATTGACGTAATCATGTACAAATTGTAAATAAATGTTTAACTAAGTGTTATTTAATTAATAAGCATAATGCTCGTTTAAACTATTCATTTTAAACCCCTAATATTAACTTCGAATATTCTCCCGAGGGAAGAATACCACATGGCGACCGTGACATATAATTGACATATAAGTGACCGTTGCTAAAATATACGTGTATAAATAAGAAGAACAGGAGAGTCGAAAGAACATTGGGGGTGACGTCCAGCAAATAGGATACAGTGGTAGTACAGGCAGGCAATTGAGGCCGAGTTGCAGCAACTGCAGTTTCGGTTCCGGAGATTTCTGGAGTAATAGTATTTGGGATCATCTTATCCATCATTCTGGGAGCAGTTTGGAGGTCTTGTCAGAAGAGATTCGAATGGAAGATTCGTCGCGAAATTACGAAGAGCCACGAAGAAATCAATGCGGTTTAGAGAATTATAAAAATGTTGATTATTTAAATTTCATATACGAGTAAAATTTCATATACGATTTAAATTTCATACTCAAGGAATTTGACAAGAAATTTATAGAGGTACGGAAAAATTTTTATTTCAGAAAGCATGAGCGAGATGAAAAAGATTTATCTAAAACTTGTGTTGTATGTATTGAATTATTATTTGCTAAGTGTGAGGTATTATTGAATATAAGGGATTTTAAAGAGAAACAAAATACCATAAAAATGGCTGATTCCTTTGATTTAAAATTAGCTGCTAACCCTATACCAAGTATGAATGGAATTGAAGAAGTTCTAAGGAAGTTGATAGATTCTGTTTTATTGTACGATATCATGTTGAAAAAAGACAGTAGGATATTATTAACAAATTCGATTGTCGGAAAATACTAAACTGAGGATGAAAGAAGCTTATGATTCTAATATAGATTTGGTGAATGATCTTAAATATTTTTCCAAAAGAGAGTGTGTCTACGCTGATGACGAAATTGCAGAATGTAAAACAAGGGGTTTCCAGTTTGCATGAATTTTGAGCTAGTATAGAGTTAGTATAGAAACATTGTTAAGTAAACTCAGTGTATCACAATCAGATAAATGGGAAAACACAAAAACTGTTGTATGAAGCAAATGAGAATGTCTATATAAACTCGTTTATCTTAGGGTTAAATAGTAAAGATTTGAAATTAATTGTTCGAGCTCGTAATTCAATCTATTAGGGAAGTGATACGCATAGCATAAGACGAAAGTGAGGCAGTGAAAATCGAGTTATTACAGGATAAAACTTATTTCTTTAAGAATAATTTGAGGGGCACGTACAATCGTTATAAAAATTTCAAACAAAATGGGTTTGGTACAAATAGAAACAATACTAGTGGGCATACTAATAAAAAAGCTGAGTCGACAGGTGATCATATGGGTATTAGGAAATTGCAAGTGGGCAATTATAATAAGCAGAAGAGTGAAGCATAGCAGTTAAATAAAAATAATAATGTAGTATATTTGTTGAGTGGTTTTAATCGAATCCAAGTCACTTTGTATGATAGAAACTATGTGTTTGTGTTGGATAGTGGAGCCTCAGTGTCTGTGATTAAGAATACTCTATTGGCTTTCGATCACATTGTAAATATAAGTAATAACGTTCGTTTGCCATTGGGTGGAAATGTTGTTAGTAAAGGAATAGTAGATATTTCTTTTGGAATTCAAGATAGAGTATTATCTTCATGTCATCGATCATTTGTCGGATAATGTAGATGGTTTACTATGGGTAGATTTTTTGGAGAAATATGGTGTTCAGTTAGATTTTAAGAATTTTAGTGTTATTTCATGTGAATGGGTTTGATACAAATTTATATCCTCCACAGGAGAACTAGGTATGCATTCCTGCTCGTTCAGAGAAAGTTTTCATGTGGTCTTTTGAACAACGATCAAAGTCCGAAATAGTAGTGTTAGAGACACGAATTTCAGAAGTAGTTTTTGTTACCAACAAGTAAATGGGAAGGCTCCAATTAAAATTTGGAATGCAAATGGGGAAGACAGTTTTGAAGAGGTTCGAGGAAGTTTAATAATGAAACTGATCATAAACCGTTGATTTATCATTTTGGAATGACAAATCCGTCAGGTAGGTTGACCAAAATTATGCTAACGCCGGAAGAATTTAATTTCACAATTTCATATGTACAAGGGACTGAAAATGTAGTTGCAGATAGTCTTAGTCGAATTAAACTTGATAATGATGAACTAAAAGGGTTAAGCGTAAGGAACGCTAGTATAAACATTTTTATAAACGCGAGCACAATCGCGGAAAGCCAATTCAACTATAAAGAGGGATTTAGATCGAGAACCAGTTCCTAGTAGTGGTCTGGATAATTTTGAGGAGAGTTTAAATATATCAAGACTCGTAGAGCAATTGAGAAAGCCAAAAGGAATAACAGGTGTAAAGATTGTGAATATTAATGAATTTAGGAAGATTGCAAAAATGGATAGGGTAATTGTAAATGAATGTCCACGTGAATGCATGCTATTTGATAAAATACAAGCATGTTGTTCATAAAGAATAGTGTTGAAACACGATTATCTGACTTCGCGCGATATCGTAAACATGTTTGGATATTATGTAAAGACCTGGCATTATCAGAAGTTGTTGTATGCAAAAATTATTAGTATGAGAGTTTGATCACACAATTTGATTAGTACCAATTGCACATTTTTCTCATTTCCTTGGGTATTTTGAATGAGTTTCTGTATATTCTTGTTAGTATTACTGACATTATTATTGTTACATGATACATGAAAAAGATATACAATTATGTTAATGTTATTCATATATTTTTTGAGAATCTCACACAGAATTACTGATGACAGCGAAGAAACAAACAAAATAGTTTATACTTGAAAATGAAATCAAACAAACAAATATTTTTTTAACAAATTGGGGATTTTTGATATCGTTGCCTCCACAACCACAAATTAATTATAATAGTTGTTTTTAAGTAGGTAATTCATCGAAAATTGCGAATCATATATGAGAGACTACAAAGGTAGAAAAAATTCCGATGAACATTTTGGGTGGATGGCC
>WYDF02096559.1:0-10747 GCA_009867245.2 Adranes taylori | reverse complement strand
GCCAAGCATGCAAGTCTCAACCAGAGACGCTACTTCATATTTTTTCCGCATGCCCCGTGTATGCTAAAACAAAATAGATCCAGCGCCATAATGCCGCCTTAAAAGTGTTATATTTTCATCTGCGACATTCTTACGGTATAGACAAAAGACCCGGTTGCACCCTACGTCGTTAAGGATATTGAGACCGTAGTTGAAAATGAAGCCGTTAAAATATTTGCTCAGGGGGATACGTGTATGAAACCGCCGGTCACTAATCGGGTCGATGCAATGAGTGAGCCTCTTTTCATTTTATTTATAAGTTATAATAAATCTACACCAACACGAGATGTAGCAAAATGTTCAGAAAGTATTTTAGGTAATAAAGTATTCATTTATTTTTATTTATTTATTTATCACCAAGGGCTGTCCGCGGAATACCGCTCCATAGCACTGCAGACAAACGGCTTATTGTACTATATATATACCTGATCGTATACCAGTTCAATATATTTGTACATTGTACAAGTTTCAATATTTTCTAGTGAGAGCGTTTTTGTATCAATTCAAAGTCAACTTTCCTTGTTCCAAATATTTTCTCCTTCTGGATGCCAATGCTTGTCACTCACATAAGATATGTTGTGCTATCTTGCTTTCCTCTAGACACTCTATACGGTACTTCGACAGTGTGCAGACCAATTTCTGTTAACAGGCCAGCTATCATTTTGATTTTATTCCTTCAAGTTTCAACAAATCTGATGCCTTACGCTCATAGCCAGTCTCCACAAAATGCATTGATGCATTCATTCGTATAAAAATCCGTTGTCCCTTATATTTCCTTTTAATATTTTCCTGTACGCAATAGTGGATTGCATCTAATTCGACCTGAAAGACTATGCCAAATCTGCCTAGAGGACAGGACATTTTGTATTTCGGTCCTTATCTGTATATTTCTACTCTCTCCCATATTTCCAGAACCCCTGGAATCGTCTGTGAACCAGACTAGACCAGCTTCTGGAAAGATAAGAGGGTTTTCTCTCCACAAACCTGAGTCTTTGATGGTCTCATAGTTTCTGTATATATTGTAAACTGGAAATATGCAGTTCGATGTCATCTCCTGTAATTTTAATGTATATTTTCTTAGTCACTTCGGTCCATTAATTTTGAGCCGATAGAGTGCGGCTTGCATCTCAGCTTGTATGACCAATTCTAATGGCGAAAGATATAGCAGCACTTCATGTGCCGCCGCCAGGGCATAGTCCCTGCTTTACTAAGGTACGCAGTTCTCTGTGTGGAAGCCCGTTTCTGCCTTGTGTTAGGCCCGTTTCCACCAGTGCTCCATAAGTTATAGTTGACCTGGTAACCAACTTGTACAACCAGTGGTATAAGTAAGGCTTCAACCTTCATTGTTTTCCATACATTTGTTTTATAACTGCAACAGTTATAGCATTGTGTCTATTGTTCTATCAATTATCAGGTTCCAAGTAACTTTGGAATCGAGTATTACTCCCTTTTCCAGCATTATGCCATCCCTTCCAGGTGATTTGAATGAGTTGATTTGAAAAGAATTTCAGTAGCAAGAAACCAAGAGCCTATGGAAAATCTAGTTTGAGAAATGCAGACTCTTCCTCAAAGAAGTTTTTGGTGCAAACACAAGCATAATATAAATAAATTCAGAACCATGTGAAAAAACTGTTCAATATTAAACACAATTGTTTCTTACAAACCTGTAATTCCTTATTTAACGATTTGTATCGTCTCTCTAAATCGCCTTCCTTTTCGAAAATGTTCAATTGCATTTGCCTTCGTATTAAAGCATTTTTCTTATTGACTAACGTAAACCAATGTGGCATTAAATTTTCTTCACTAACATCGTTTTTCATTGCATCGCGTATTTTCTTCTCCAAACTGGCGATTTCTTTATCTATAGCGCGTTGTTCTCTCTCTGTAAAAAAGAAAATCCTCGTATCATTACAACACAAAAGTCAAATAATTATATGCAATAATATCGCGCGCTTGATGAAAGTATTTGCTTGCCTCTGTGTTAATAGTATTGAATACAGTGAACTTGGTTTTTTAGTAGGAGAGGAAAACGAAATTACAATCGTCCCGAAATTTGAAAACCTAGAAAAAATTACTTTTAGAATAGATAGTGTTCAGATTATGACATGAAGGTGAATAGTATATGCTATGGTAAAGTGGGAAAAAGTTTTATCCGCTTTACGTACTTTCAATATTCATAAGTCAAGATAGCTATATTCTAGGAAATGTTTGTTATTAAGTATTGTTGTCTTACGATCAAAGTAGTCGTACATATTAGGATTAACATTATTTAAACTTATTAATAGATGCCATATTAAATTGTCTTCAACATTAGTATGTAAATTAAACGGGAATTACTAATTCATTATAGTTATCCAGCGTAATCGTAAATATTGATTAGTCACACGAATTCCGATATCTTCGAGCGACAGATTGGTAAATAAATTTGTTGATATCTGTTCGTCTCTGGTCGTGTGAGCTTCGTGGACGGCCAAATGCCGGCTTCCGTCGGCCTCTATTGCTTCTTTCTTTCTCGCGATTATCGCATCGATCTTAGTGCGATATTAGCCGAGCCTAGCCGTGTCAGCTGAGGTACGAGATGCTTCTAGACAGCTAGTGTAAGAGTAGCTAGAAAACTGAGTAGGAGGATCAATGCCCAATAGGCAATGAAACAGCGATACTTTAAGGGGAAGAAAATTGGAAGGGGAACTTATAGCAGGTACCAGATAGCTATTGTATCAAGCTGCCAAAAGCCAATGTAGAGGATGCATCCCATGTAAAAGCAGTTTTTTTTACCGCAACAGCCAGTTGATTGTTCAATTTCTGAATTTAAAAAATAACCCTAAAGGACAGTATAGTATTGTGATGTCTACTGCACAAATGTAAATGATTATTATATTTTATTGCTTAGTTTGAAAATCTCAAACAATAGTTTTCTGAATTTATTCTTGTCACTAATTTTTATTATAAGTTAAAACTTATATACTAATGAACTGCTTACAGTTTCTGGGCAATTATTTTCTTTACTTGAGAATTGGTATAAGATTTATCGCATGCTAATATTTATTTTCATGGACATATTAAATAAAGAAAACATTGAGGTTTATTATTTTTTGTGTTAAATTGACCGAATTTTACTGAGTATTATAAATTTATTCACATTAACTAAATAAATTAACTTATATTTGTTCGATCTTTTCTTTATAGTTGGGTGGGTTAAATCAGTAGAACAACAGTTTAGTTAAAAACTCACGCTACTCTACTAAAACAATACAAAACACTTTTAGTAGGAAATCATATAAACTCTTTTGTAAATGGACACAGGTTTAAATCTACAAATCCACTCGTTTACCTTACTATATATACCAGTTCGAAGAGTTTAAATTTTATTTCTAGTGTTATGAAATTTGATTTGAAGATAAGAAACAAAATAATACGGTACCTAAATCGTCAAATTCCTTGTCTATCCAATTTTGTACATCTATGCCCATATCAGACAGTCCTAAATTATCTGGTAACTTATCGGGTGTGATTGGTTCGCGCATTGGCGGACTGATATGTCCATTGTCGTGCACAATCTCTTGACTAGTTTCTCTTCTTTCATCGTTAACATCGCTTAAAACGCGCCTATTTTGCGCAATATTTTCTTTCGCATCGTTTGTTTCTGCGCTCTTTTTATCGCTGTCACTGGTCAATGGTGAAGGCGAATTACTACTCTGACTATTCGATCTTATTGATTTTTCAGGGCTCATGCGTAAAACGATTTCGGATATAGGTGATGAATTCCGTCGAGTTTCTGCTATAAGTTTACGAGCCCTTTCTAACAATTCAGCCTAAAATGTAAATGATAATGAATTCAGTAAAAATGATACATTTATTAAAAACTCCATTTTACAGCGTTTACATTTTTCGTAAGTAGTAGTAAGTATTACATCACAAATAGGAACATTTTCGGAGAAAATTCGATGGTTTTAATTTCAAAACAAAATACAAATGACATGAGAAATATATTTCGTAGATAAATCAGTTGTGAAGAGGAATTAAAACAAAAAAAGAATATACAGGGTTTGTCCGGAAAGTAATGTCAATGATTTTTTCGAGAAGCGACTATACATCGCAGCGCGCTCTGGAGGGTGGGGATGGCTAGAGGCGAATGTCATAAAAAGAGCCTACGTACAAGTAGTCGCATCCGAGCAGGTGGAGAGTTCAGACAGGATTTTTTGTTTTCAAGTCGTTTCGGTTACCCCGTGCAAGCTATAATGCAACGCTCGGTAGACAAACGGATATCGATCAAGTTTTGCGTTAAACTTGGCAAGACCGCGGCGGTAACTGTTACAATGATTAATACGGCTTTTGGCAATGATAGTCTTTCGAGTTGACAAGTCTACCGGTGACACAAGGCCTTTGTTGAAGGCCGTGAGCAGGTGAACGATGAAGTCCGCGCTGTACGGCCATTAGCGACCAGTACCGACGAAAACGTGACTCGTGTGAGAGATCTTTTGAACTCGAAAGTGTTCGTTTAGTAAAAAGACATTACATATTCCAAAAACGAAATTCACGAAATTGTGAGGAGCAATTTAGAGATGCGGCAAGCGTACGCGAAGCTGGTGCCCAAAGTGTTAACGGACGACCAAAAATCGCGCAGTGTTTAAACGTGCCAGGAGCTTTTGGGTCTAGGTGAAGAAGGCCCCCACTTTTAGACAACGTCATCACAGGAGACGTGTCCTGGGTATTCGAGTAAGACCCCAAGACAAAAAGGCGAAGTGCCGAGTGGCACACGTCAGCGTCCCTTCCTGGTCCCAAGAAGACCAGTATGAACAAATCAAAAGTCCAGACTATGCTCATTGCGTTTTTCGACATCACGGGCTTGTTCACCACGAGTACGTACGTCCGAGTACTTGTCCACCGCGCTTGAAAACGCTCATAAAAGGTCAACATTTCGGGACGGTTGACAACATTAAAGAGGCTTAGACCAAGACTTTAAAGGACATTCTGAAGGACTACCTGACGCCTTTAATGCCTGAAAATCTCGCTGGCGGCGATATATCGACGCAGGAGAACAGTACTTTGAACTATTAATGATTTGTACCGATCTGATCAATAATTTTTTTTCTCGGGTCATTGTCATTTGGTACTTTCCGGACAAACCCTGTATTCAAAAACAATTTCATATCGAGGTGCCGTAAACATCAAAACCAAAATTCTACAAATGTTCCACCAATACAGAGATGAGTTATATGATGAGTTATAATTAAAACTCTACTTGAATCACGAGTGAAAAAATCAGAAGAAAAAACCAGACACTCGATTTGGTGTTCAAAAGAAATTAAGAACTCGAGAAGCTTTATATGGAGTCAAAGTATTTGTGCAACGGTGTACAAATGTAAATCACAATGTCTGTTTGTGTATCATCAATTTTAAAAAGGCCTTTAACAAAGTTCAACCTAAAAAACTAGTCTAGATTCTTAAACTGCCGTGAATAAAAAAAGTCTTCCAATTGCAAATTTCTTTTGTGAACCAAAATGCTTAACAAAAATGTAAAAATAAGATGTGCTGTACGTCAAGCCTGTATTCTTTCATCGTTACCATGAGCGTAGGTAAGGGAGGGATTCATGGGGTTTGAACTCCTCTCCCTACCACTTTTGGGTTTTCTGTCAGCAACAAAAACAAGAAACGTGACAAATGAAGAAAATATTTCGTGTCCGTTTGTCCAAATCCCCTCCCATTTAAATAATGTGTTCACTGTTGAGGGTGAGGAAAATTCAAATACCAGTTTTGGTTTTGCAGTATATAAGAAAGATTTCAAATGTTTAAACATATTTGGATGCCAGACAAAGATCTGTTAAACGAAATTTGACGTTTCAAAGTAGTTATCTCAAAAAGCATTCTCCGTTGACATATTACAATGCCTTGAAAGTAGCCCTGTGGAAGATGTGCATTATTTTTGGGACCAAAGGAGGGGGTCGCGGGAAACAAGCAGTACATTCTCTGGATACAATGTGTGTAGTAGATAAAGTTGTCCATAAGCAATTTTGTAGTAATAGTATGTACGGTGCGAACAATTGCATGTATGCACGTACATTAAATAAACTAATGTATTTAAATATATGGTATATCGATATTATAAGTTTTCTTAAATCAATACTTGAGAAATTGGACTATTGTACACTGCAACATAAGCAATCAGCATATAAATTACTAAAAAATATTGTAACTATGTTAGCGAGAAATAAACCAACCAATTTCATAATATAGAATGTGCAGACTTAAATAGATTTTAATATGCTTTTATTACAATTGCGTTTTGCGTTTTCCTTTTAGCATTTAAGCGATCAGATAATCAATCTAAACTTTCCATCATATAACACATCTTCTAGTCAGAAGGTATGTTATTACATTTCTTAATTAAATTCTCAAAAACTTATACCTAGTCCATTAAATCATTATTTCTTTTGATTAGTACTAATCTTTGCCTAAAGTTTGTAATTTTAATTCAATAAGATGTAAGTAACTTTTTTATAAAAGTTTCCAGTTTTTTCTTTCAGCCCCAATTATATTCAATACTTAAACAATAAGTAAACCCCAGCTCCCCTACAACAAAAACCTTTATAAACTTGAAAAATGCTTTGAAACAATGCGATGAATATTGAATTTATTTCCTATTCTCTTTAAGACCAATAATCTTGAATATTCTAATTGTATGGAAGTCAAAAAATTATAAATTCGTTAATCAATTTTATAAATCAGATTATACAAATTCAAACCAACTTACTTGGCGCTCTTCTTCATTTTGCGTTGGTGATGCCGTTTTTATTTGACCAATTATTTGACGCACCTTTTCTTTTTGCTCCGTATAACGAGCTAATAGATGACTAGTCTGTATCTGATTCGCAATTTTATTATCCTCTTCTTTCGAAAGATCACTATTACCACTATCTCCATCTTTTGCATCTTCCTCAGTTTTGATATGTTGATCTTCTTCATCATCCGAACCAAATGGATCATTCAATTCTCTTCTGGTCATCAAAACAGGTCTTTGTATCGAATCTGATTTTTTGGTCTCATTTTGTACAGGTGATGTGAGAGTAAGTGGTGTTTGTTCGATAGTTTTAACTGAATTGTTTTCATTCGGAATATTCGCTTGGAGATGTTCACTGCAAACATCAACAGAATGATTAGTTTTTAAAGGTAACCGTAAATTTGCCTTTTGCTCAGCAATGTTCTTCTCATTAATATTTTCAACCGTCTTTTCCACAGAATTATCATTATTTCCACTTAATTTCTTTACTTTACGCAAATTCATTATCTCTTGACCAAATAATTGCATACTGACTGAAGTTTCTTTGTCAGTATTAAAACGCCCAATGACATAATTACTTTCTTCAGTTTTATTGCCAAGTTTTTGTACTTGCAATTGATTTCCAGTAAAATGAGCTCGTAGTTGATATAAATAGGTCATGACAGCTAGTTTGTCAGGAACAGCTAACATATCCATATCTGATGGCACTATAACTCTGGGTATACCTAATGAATCACCAGCCTCAAAAGCTTTCTTACAGTTCTCTCTAACTTCATGAGGATTTAAGGAATTCATATCAATTAAGTCAGGTTTAAAATTATGTATTATTGCACAAAAAGCGATACCATTCCTCCAACTCGTAGTTAAATTTGTTACATTGATACCTGAATATTTACTTGCAATTTCTTTGCACCATTCCAATAAATCCTGACCAGGAGTCACAATTATTTCTTGCACAGCCTCAATACGTATATCTTTTACTCCTGTCTTATTGGGTAACTTTTCCTCGCTTGATTTAATAGTTTGTTGTTTCTCCTTAACATTTTCAAAATTATCCAATTGTTCTTCACAGATTTTAGAGTACATATCTACATCTAGATCAATAAATTCACTTTTTCTAGGTGCTCTAAATGATATTTTATCACCAAATTTGGGAGTAACATTATCAACAATTGGTGTAAGCTCACATTTATCTTGTTTTGGCAGTGATTGCAAGCTTGTTATACTCATTGGTGTACTTGCAAAATCTGAGCCCGATAAACTGCTTGTCATTTGTTGTATTTGGTTAGTGACTTCATACATGCTATTCTTCATAGAATTATCACTTAAGGAGAAATCTTCGTCTTCAAAGTCTTCAATAGGAGCTACATCACTATTATTATTTACTGACATTAAGGAAGCCATTGATTGCATATCTTCATCAGTTGCTTTACCTTCTCTCAAAAACACGCAAGATAATGTACATTCTAATTTAGCACCAGTTATCTTTTTAGTCATTGGTTTGCAAACCAGTTGTAAATTATGTTGAGTTGGTTCTACACTAGCATATTTACCCATATTTATGTGACTTATAGCTAAAGGCCTTCTTTTACCATTAGAAGATACATCTTCAATAATAAAGTTCCAATCCTTGTCTTCAAGATCATTCTGTCGACCTTTAAACAAGGTTACAGCCACTTGCTGATTTTCGGGAATGGACCAAACTACAATTCCCTTATATGGATTTTGTAGAGTAGGCTCCCATTGCATTGGTGTAGTTGCTACCCTTCTAGACCTACGTGACCAAACTACTGATAATTTGTGCGGTTCCCATTTAGATGTGAATTCTACAACTAATTGATGATAAGACACTGTAAATTGAAACTTGCATGCTGTCTTGTTGACGCGCTGTAGGCGTTTCCATACAGAACCCATATTCAGAGAAAAACCAATGTTTATGTAACAAAATTGATGGCATTTCAATTATCAGCGCATTTTTACAAAATATTGATGTAAATTTACGTCTTTGTCAAAATATTGCACTTGGACGATTTTGACGTTAATTGTCAAATAAGGCAGATAAAAATAATTCGTAATTGCATTCGCAGTGTTGTCACACATTTTGAAATTTGCAGTAAAAATACTTAAATGCACTAACTACATGCATTTACTTTTTTCTGCTTTTATTAATTATTTTATTTAACTCTAAGATATACATTTTTCAACATATACATACATTATTTCGAAATTATATACTTATAATAAAAAAACATTAGCATTTAGTAAAGTAACAATAAATGGTTCAAATATTTAAAATAAAAATAAGAAAGAAAACAGGGAAAACGAATTATTGAAGATTTACTAAACAAATAAATTTTTAATTTTAATCTTCGATTTTTTATCATGCTCAATTTTGTGAAAATTTTCAATGCTGAAAGTTTGATCAATAAACTCGTTTTGAAGGTTTTGAGCTCAAAAATGTAGTTTATTAAAGATGTCTGTAGTGTGTACGGATATCTGTATATTCAAGAATTTTCCCTAAACTACAACCGATTGAAAGGAAAAGTAGGTGTAGCAGGTGGCTGTACAATGTTTGTAGGCAGTAAAACATATTTTTTATCTAATTAATGTCTAATTAAAAATATATAAGATAATTCGTGATACATGTTTAGTGATACATGAGATGTATATTTAAATGTAATTCTGGTGGGCAGGGGAGTAACAACGTAGCCACGGGGCTGTGTGCGATAATTTTGCCGGGCCCCAAATGAAATAAAATAATTAATGTTAATTAGAAACATTAAAATATTAATGTTTCTATCATCATTATGATATGTGGTATTGATAACTTTATTAATTTTAGGTACAAAAAAGGAATTGTTATGCTCACAAGTATTTATGTTTTGGAACATAGAAAAAAGTCTGCAACAATGTAAGCACAAATCAAAAACAATGTGTAATAAGAATAATAATTGATATACCTACAAGTAACAAAACTGAAACAAAATCAGAAAATATTCTTTACATTTATATGACATAATAGCAAAATAACAAAATAATGGAATTTCCAAAACAAAAAAAAAAAGAAAAGACGTCTCAAACATTTATAAATGACTAATAAAATCTTTTTCCTTGTTTTTGAATGTGCAAGATCTGAAATAACATTAGCAATGTCTACTTTTTGAGCTTCCTCATTTTCTATGGAAATAATTGCCAAAGCTGATAATTTTTTTTTCAGCCCTGTAATTTCTTAAAAAGATTTTAATTAACTTGAATTTGGAAAAAGACCCATTAGCGGATGCAACCGAAACAGAAATGGCCAAAAAAATACAATTTGGCTAAAACTGGAAGACGAATAATAATTTTTCACAACAATAACGCGTACGACCCTGCTTCTCTTGTAGTATCGTCCGTCTTTCTTTCTATCAGAATAAAGAATATTGTTTTGTTTTGTGGCTCCGCTACCGAACTAATCCTTTAATTAATGCGGTTTCAGTTTCTTTCTATCAGAATATCGTTCCAGGCCCTATTTGAGGCCGCGCCAGGCTGTATCGCACACATTGCACACGGCTAGTTACGCCACTGATGGTGGGCGCCCTAGCGTATTGGTAAGATGCATGACTACCAATCCAGAGGTCTGCGGTTCGGACCTCAGTTTGACCGAGACTTTATACGAGGTCCATAGTCACTTAGGAATTGAACAGTGACGTATCATGCACATCTATAGGGGTAGCTGTAAACCTTCATTCCAGTGTGTGAGGGTTGGTACGCACTATAAAAATCCCCGTACGAGTTAATCAATAAAGGTTGCTGCACGGCAAAATTATGCGGCATCCTTCCTGCCGGTGAGAAAGAACTATAGGTTAGAAATAGGCCCAGAGTAAAAAATATGTGAACAATAACAAGGTACTTTAGTTTTACACTAAACTATATATATTTGAACTTATATAG
>WYDF02096537.1:0-10748 GCA_009867245.2 Adranes taylori | reverse complement strand
GTTTCTTACTATTAATAAAAGAATTCAAGTATACTTATATATAAACGTCTAGCTTTGTCTGTCCGTCTGTCTGGAACACTTTTGACCTAACCCGGATTATGGAGGAGGAGTAGTATGCTGATTTGTCTGAACAACGACATGATTGAAGAGAATTTATTATTTTTTTTTATGTTCATTGTGATTTTTCTTGTACCATTTAATATGTGAAATTAAATGTCAAATTTTGTAAATACATTTAAATAAAATATGATCTGGTAATGGATAGTCGTTTTACGACGGGTTATCATCTAGAATTCCTAGTCACCCGACGTCAATGAAAAGCATTTGATGTTAAGTAAATACATGGGAGTAGTGCGCAAAGACCAGATGTAATAGGTCAGATGTAGTATAAGTAGAGGGAATTGTAGAGTTCTAGAACACTTTCCACCACAGTAAAACCCAGCCACATGCACCATATTCTTATAACCTAACGTATTACATAATATACATTAAACTTTAGCGAATGCTTCGGACGATTTACGTTGAATTCATCATTCCACTTGCCTTGTTTTTTGGCGAATGCTTCGCCAATATTTGACAGCTGTCATTAGAAAAACCAATATGGCGGTTGAAATAAATAAATGCTACAGTATACAGAAAATGCAAAGTGCACCGAACGAGTGGCCCCTCTCTATGCAACATGTTTGGCCCAAGTGACATGATCGATTTGAGCTAAATGGCATCTTAAGTATATACAATTAAATCCTCATTTGTAAAAAAAACCAGATGTTTAAAGGTGATTTAATTAGACTAAAATCTAAATGATGTCTTAACTATATGTAATTAAGTCCTCATTTGCTTTAAAACCAGATAATTTAACCAAATTATCTGTATCAATATGACTACTCATCCGATATTAGGCAAATAAAGATTTCTTTACAAACGCCGAGCAACACGTTCTCGTTCGTATAACTATCGCAATTTATATTATCGCAATTCCGATTGCATCAAAAAAAATTGAAATTGATAGACGTCATTGTTTTAGATAACCAAATATTACCCATGAGCCCCGGGAAATTCAAAACTGTATGTTTACTGTGTTATAAGTTGAATGTAGGATGCCAATCGTCAGCAGTAAAGTTGAATTTATATATCACTAGAAACTTAATATGCGCCAAGTAATTTATTGAAGTAGTGTATCATTACAATTATCAAATAAGCAGCATAAGAACGTATCGCATTCTAGGTGATTACCTAGAGTCAATGGATTTTAAAAACTGTACTTCAATACTCCTAGTGCATCAGAATCATTAAGGAATAGAAACGGAATAGGTTAATAAGATGTTATGTTACGGATTTTTCTCTTATAAAAGCAGGATCGTGGTTTTGTTATTATTCTCTTTGTATAACCGCTTTATTAACCGCATACCGCTTTCTTTCTTTTCGTAGACATAAATAATGCTCCTGCATGATTCTCAAACAGGAGATGGGGAGAAATAATTGTTGCTATTATATTGCACACTTGTTATATCACTTTTATAAGCTGTTTATGAAAATAATAACCAAGAGGTTGACGTCAAAATTAGACTTCTATCAACCTTGCGAGCAAGCAGGATTTAGAGCTAGATATGGAACAAACGACCATCTACGCATGGAGCATCAAAACGCTTATCGAAAAAGCCATTGAGTATAATAGATCCCTGATTCTTATCTTTGTCGACTTCGAAAAAGCATTTGATTCGGTCAACCAAAGAGAAATGCCCCATGCTCTAACTCAATGCAGAATAGATTATATGATATTTGATGAGGGATATAGATATTTGGTGAGGGATATATCGTTATATATCCCTCATCAAATACATTTAGGAGCACGCTGCGGCTTGTGTAAGGCTCCATGAGGACATAGAGACCTTTCGTATTGAGAGAGGCGTTCGGCAAGGAGACAATATATCTCCGAAATTATTTACAACTCTGCTTGAGTACGCATGCAAAACAATGGCTTGGAAGGAGAAGGGTATAAATGTTGATGAAATATTTTTAAATAACCTTAAGTTTGCAGACGACATCGTGCTCATTGCTGACAGTTTCGAACAGGCACATACAATGCTCCGAGAGCTCCATACTGCCACAAGAAGAGTAAGTCTCAACATAAATTTTGGAAAAACACAGTATGGCCAAACTAGACCATAGCAAAAATATCTCAATAGACGAAAGAGAAATCGAGCCAGTTAGCTCCTAAAATACCTGAGCCATGAGATTAGAATAGGGAGACACAATCAAACGATTGAATTGAATAGAAGAATAAATCTAACTTGGACTGCATTTGGAAAGATGAAGTATACTTTCTATGGAAGGATTCGAATAATGGAACGGCAATGGAACGAATAATGTTATGGATTTCCCTACGTGATAGAATACCCAATGCTACTATAAGCAGAAGATCAGAAGTAACAGATTTTATCGAGAGAGTGACGATATTAAAATGGAACTGGGCAGGCCATGTAGCAAAGGCAAAGGATGATCGATGGACGAAAAGGATTTTAGAATGGAGACCCCGAATACAAGCAAACAGAAACAGAGGACGACCTCTGACGAGATGAACAAATGACATAAAGAGGATGACTATAAATTGGATCCAGGTAGCGCAAAACCGGAGTCTGTGGAAGAGCATGCGGGAGGCGTATGTTCAACAGTGGACTTTGAAGGCTGTATGTTGATGATGACGACATAAGATAATAGCAGTTTTCCATAGGTAGGAGAAACCTAGTGAGCAGTATTGATAATAATTTTGGTAGGAAACTAGGAGAAGTTTATACGGGACAAACGAATAAAACCTTATGCAGAGCGTTAAAAAAAGTTAGTTGAAGGTGTTTTAAAGGAAATTAAATATTAAATTAATAAATTTGTAAGTGTATTTTAAGTGAGCAATTGATCAATCTAATTGTTTAGTCAAGTATTTTAAAAGTACAAGTTGGTTTTGATTTTATCAAGAATATTCGCAATTTTTTGTTGTTTATTGGATTTGTTTTGCAAGGATTATAAAAGGGAAAATGTCGACCCAGTTGAATTACTTTTTGATTTGCTATAACTTGACTGCACCAATATTTATTTCTGATTTATGTTAAAGTATTTTCTGAAAATATTTTCTCCACGTTCATTTTTATTGAGTGCTCAATCAAATTGAACAGTAAAAATATATAAAATATGTTTCCAAAGATTTAATGTTTTTTAGTACAAATTATACATAGAACTGCAATTAGTGAAGAAGAATTATTTATGCATTGCGATCAGGAACTAGAATATATAGTATAAGATGAAGAATTGTTAAGTCAAAACATCAACGACACCATGTGGTATCACGTTGATAACCGTAGCAACATGTTACTGTACATCTAGATCATTTTAGCCATCATCATCAGCATGCTCATTACGAAAGAAGGGCTGAAGTGTTTGTTACATCAAAGAAGAAGAGCGAAGATTGACCGTCAAAAGACCCTACTAATGTCGACATGGTAAAATGAAAACGTTACAAAGTACAATTCCAAGTCCGTGGTAGAATGTTCAATCAAATTGAATAGTAAAAATATATAAAATATTTCTCCAAAGAATCCTCGTGACGTATAATCAAGATGTAATTTGTTTTATTAGTCGCAAAGAAACGACAACAAAATAGTTTACACTAGCTCACGTTCAAATTAAAATAAATCTATTTTATTACATGTAAGTAACTTCACGAATCAGTTAGGTTAAATGTGGTAAGATGCGATACAATGCTTAGCGGTGTAAATAAGATTTAAACAAGCGGACGGTCATTAGGCGAAATCACCATAGATTCGCTTTATGATCAAATGGTAGAAATAATTATTAGTTATTGATTATCCCCTATGCTAATTAATTAGATCTTAAATAAAATGCTTTTTCATTGAGAGTTATGCATGAAGCAAGTATATCTACCGAGGTCACCAAATAGAGGGGCACAGCACACAGGTGTTCAAGGCGAGCGTGTTAATTAGGTACAAATTAATCATGACCAAAAATATCCATAGCCGTGGATAGACGATTAGATTAGACGGAAGACCAAAATTGAATAAAAATGCCATTCAACGCACTAAGATTTAGCAATGGCCGCCGTAGGCTATGCCCGATAGTTCTATGAAAATAATAATTATGAATAAATTCTGATTAAAATAATAATTAAATAAAAATAAAGTCATGAATAAATCAGTGTCGATATTCGTAAAGGGTGAGTATTAAATAATTAAGCAGTATTTAGTCATCAATATTTTGTGAGAATAAATGAAATAAATATTTTAAGTATAAAACGATATTTAGTAGTGAGCATTTTAGAGAATAAATTAGATAATTCTTTTGAAGTATGATTTTACAAATAAATTAAATTAAAGGTATTCGGTAAGAAGTTTATTGATCAGGATGATTCCAATTAAATCTAAGGGATTAAATAAAATCAGTGTGCTTCAAATATTAAATTAAATTATAATTTAATTTTGTGATGGGACAGTCTGCGGTAAAGTAAGTACGCTAATTCTATAACTCTTTTAGGGTTCATTTTGTTCATGTATGACCGCCATTATTTTTACTGAATGGTTTCTGCGTAATATTTGAGAATGATTAACATTTATATTTTATTATCTTATATGGCGATATTTATCTCTATGAGCGAATATTTTATTCAATTGCTCGTATGCCTTTCTTAACCGACCAATACATTTTCATTTAACTTTTAACAATTCTTTCATTTTGGTGTCTGAACTATAGAAGCTGACGATCATCGTTAAGGGTTGGTGATACCATTATTTATTCAACCACAGGAGTTATGATTAAATCTAAAAGGTATTACCACCATAGCAATAGTGGAATCTAGTGTTTTTTTTTTAAATTCTATTGGGATCATTAGAAGATTATAATTGGAACATTCTGCGTTAATAATTAGAAGTAGATAAACTAAAAACAAAGCGCATTCTTATAAAGTAATAAAGGATCTTAGTACCTCTAAGCAGGGGTAGCTACGTATCCATAGAAAAAAATCCCCACTCTTACCCACGTTACGTCGGAGAGTAACCCTCTCCGACGCCAAAATAATACGTGACAATATAAAAATTAAAAGTTCAAAAATTTATAAGTCAAAAATCGTTCAGCGCTAAGCAATTTGCCACCCTAATACGGTTCCTATACTTTTTACTGCAGGAAGTACTTGATGACTTTTTCTTTGCAGGCATTCTTAGTGCGACACCTCACGCAATTCAGACACCCTTTCCGTGAACGGGTTTTTTTTTTGGCGCTTTTCGTACACTACCTCTCACCTCTTGCCTAGCTCTTATTTTTATTACATATTTCATAGAGATCGTTATTTTTTTGACCTCGTTTTCTTATTCGTTGATAGTATGCTTTTCGATATCTTTTATAAGCCTAGCTCGTTCATTCCCCTCTCTTTGAATAACGTGATAAGTTTATCTTAAGCTTTTTTTGTTAGCGCAAATCTATTTTTTTTTCATTAGTTCAAATTGTTGCTTATTAAATTATATTACGAAGAATTACAAAGGTTTTAAACATTGATAATAACAATTGATTATAAAGAACGAATATAAAGATTCCATTGAAAAGAAATTGGGTCTCATATCTTGAACATTTTTGGCTTTGAAGTGTTCAATCATGAACAGCGGAAAAATATTTGAATATTTATTACTTTTTATTTTTTAATCTATTTTTCATTCTCTCAATTAAATACAGCGTTTAAAAAACAAGAAAGCAGGTATCTTGATGATGAGACCCTCATTCTCCAAGGTACTTTCGCTTAACGTTTGTATTAAATATCTGAAAACATTCAAAAATCAATATTTCGCAAAATAACGATACAACATCAATTAGTAGAATATCTGAATAATCGAGACTACGGTTCTGATTCTCCCTGATATTACACAAAACAATGGTTAAGGAATTAACGTACCAAACATATAAATCTTAATTGTAATTTTGCTATAATAGTTACTTGAATTCCCAAGAAATAAAGAAATCCACTACAGTCCAACAGAAACAAGTGATAAGTTAAGAAGAGATCTATATTTTAATATTTAAAGATTTATTAAGAGAAATGTCATATAAATTAAACCTATAACTTTTGTTATAAAATTATCAAAAGAAATCATATTTAAACAAAACAATTGCTGCTTGAATTACATATGTTTATAGGTAGTTAAGTACTACGACTCTTGGATAAGTCAAAACATAGATAAACTATTAGGACGGTGCCACTATGCGTGCTATTTCAATGTCATGAATTACTGCATTGAAATATATATGTATAAGAATTTTTATATAGTAATCAATGCAGCTCATCAAATTAAGTAATTGGTGTGCGTTAAAAATGAATATAATTCATATATTAATTATTTAGGAAAAATGACGTATCTATATTATTTTTGTTGGAATATAAAAAGACTGATGAATTTTAATAAATTGAGATTTCCTTATTGGCATTAGAACAGTGGGTTTTACTCAACCCACGTCGATCTAACGGTGCTCCACAGTAAGTAGATGGAGCACCGTGAATTCTAGTTACGAGCCAATGAACGAGTTATAATTACAAATTACTCTTTTATTCAGAAGTTAGATATAATAGTAACACTTTTTTAGGTATTAGTTTAGTTACAAACTTAATTGACATACATAAAAAAACAATGTTAAGCAATTAATAATTACTCCAAAATCTATTTAAAAAAATTAAACGATTTAGAAATATGAAAATGGATTTGATGTTTATCTTGATTGTTATTTCTTTAATTTTTATTTGGTCCGGATATAAGACTAAAGAGAAACTCAGAGAAAACCGGGATTAGAGAAATACTTACGGAAAAAATGGACTATAGTAATGGGGATATTAATTTAAAACGGTTTATCCCCATGTCGCTATGTTACAACTCGCGATGTGAATTCATATTGTGCTAACTCGACACACGCACCGCTAAGACATATTTTAAGATGTGTCAGCTCGCCACGTCATCGCCACATTTCTTCTAAAATACATGTATTAAAAAATGCTCAATTTGGTTTGTTATTTTATTTCTAATTAAGTTTGACAATGTATTTCAGTTTAAACAATGCTTTTAATATTATATTAACATTCTTTTTGGATCGTTTTCGTGGCGTCATATTTAAGTCAGCTTGTGAGGAAACAAAATCATTATATATACTATCATCTTTAAGAACGGATCAGAGTGGATAAATAATAGAATGGTATTTTCCAATAGGTCTCTTAAGTCGATTATGCCAACCCTCCAAAGAATTGGTAGTGCTGTGACTGTCAAGTGCTGACACATCCACATGTTACTAATTACACTATTCTCGAACCGCTTTACAACGATATATTCATTGAAATGTCCAACTTCACTAATTTGTGGAGATGTTTTCATGATGTTTAACCTTCCCTCGTCCGTGGCATAAGCAGGGGGTGTACTAAAGCAGCGCACCTGCGGATGTATTCCTTAACTTCAGGATCATCATATGTAATCTTGTTAGACCCAGTGGTTCTACTTTTCTGCAAAGGCATTGATTTAAATGAAAGTTGCAACCTATTACCACAGCATAAGGAAAAATGAAATGAAACGCATTTATTGCTGAATTTTCCAATTAAAAATAATTTAGATACCATGAGGGATATTCTTGTTTGATCAAAAAAAAAACAAACGTGTGTAGGTACGTTCACTTTTATTTGGCAACATTGAGTAGAAAACTGGGACAATGGAAGTAGAGTCGGGCGTACTACCGATATAGCGTATATTGTATATAATTGTTTAAAGTCCCTGCAGTAACTTTTAAAAGTTTTCTAAAGAAGGAATTGCTTTGCAGCAAATTTTCTTTGCTCATTGGTTACCAAAAACAAACAGTCTTTGCTCGTCATCCGTGTCCTCTAAAACCAAAAAGTTTTCAGCTAACTTCGGCGGTATTACTATACCCATTCTACTTGTAAAACTAATAGCTCCAAGTACACAGCAATGTTCTCTGTAAAGCATTGCCTTTTTCGACGCAAAAGAAGGTACTTCAGTAACAAATTCCAATCCTGCATCCTGCACTGACACTAAAGAGTATACTGGTGTCCCATATACGCCAATTTCGGGTTGCGTTTCCAAAAACTTCATTTTTAAAACTCACTACGTATTAGTGTTTTTACACGTACTATTAGCACGTTGGCCTGCAACTGAACTGGTTGATAATACATTAAACCGTATAAAGGGGCTTACCATTAGAATTACCAACCAATATTGGTCCTGTCAAATTCTTAGTAAAACTCGTTTATATAAATCTTGAATTTGATTAGACCTCATCAGCAAAACAATTTACAAATAGTTCAAGTACAACAGAGTTTTTCTGTTTTTATTTGATTTTTTAAAACTCTATTTGACTTTAAGGTACTTATAATAAGGGCATAATGTATGGGAGTGTGTTGTGGCGAGTTGGCACCGATTTACTTGGGGATTACGATTCGCATGGCGACTTGGCACTAGAACAGGTTAACTATCATCGCGTGGCGAAGTGAGACATGGCGAGTTGGGAACATACCTTACAAAGTAGGAACGATTCTAACAAGTAACCCGGAACAATCATATTCCACAACTAACCAATATGCTACAAAAGCAGGAACAATAAAATACAAAAGAAATAGGAACATGATGGAGAGATAAACAAAGGAGAGTCAAATTGAAGAGAACTTCAGAAGAGATAGTCTACGGTAAATTGAAAGAATTACTGAGTTACCAAGTAGATAAAGTAAGGAATAAAATATGGCCAAGATTAATAGAAGCGATATTGCGTCGCGCAGAAACGAAGTACAAAAATACAATACATCAAAACTAAAAAGCTTTAAATAGCTTAAAATAAATTTCATCAACACTTGGGGTATTTAACTAAAGAAGTTGCCATATTATTCCTTTTAGATGACGAGGTTGATATACAAACAAAAAAGAAGATGGTAGCAAATTTAATTAAGTAGAATGTATCAAAGATATATTCCATCGCAAGAAAAAATTTGCAATTCATTATATTGTCACGGTTAAAAAGGGTGACACTGAATTAGGCTACTTTTCACAAACTCTTTACGTTTGAGAGTTGTAAAAACTCTCAATTCTTGAAGGGATCACAAATATTGTTATGAAAGATGGTAGAGCTAAAGGAATTCAATCTACCTAATTTAAAATATAGGCATAGGTACAAAGTAAGTAAAACTTCACTTTAATATTTATTTAAGGGGTAATTAATATAAATCACAAAATACAACCACTAGTGTGTTTTAATAATCTCCCAACTTAATTATTCAGATAATAATTAATTAGAGGGTCGACAAATTGCGGGTATTGCTTCAAATTTAATCTGTTAAAATAAATACTGCGACGAATACAGTTCAGTTTTCCGCTAATATGGAAATAAATATAAAATTTCCCCAGTAACATAAGAGGAATTATTCTTTAAATAAGTATAATTAAATCTCTATCAGTTCAATATATAGATAATAATAAATTGTACGGTAATTATTTATTTTGGGGGGAATACAGATTTATTTGCCAACGATACAGTTTATTTGAAATTATCACATTTATGATCTTTATGAACGTGAAGAAAAAACAAATTAATTTGTTAACACATTATAGAAAACATAATAGTTAATTACTCGAATATTTGATATTTACTAGATTGAAATAATATGCTGCATTTATTCAGTTTCAATAGTCAAAATAAAATATAATATAAAGAGTATTTAATGCTTACATTATTGCACTATTCATTTCGAAGCACTAGTAATCTATCTACTGGGCAATTTTATTTCCTAAGCGATTTTATTAAAACGAGTGACGTAATTACTTTACAATTTGTTTGGAAAAATCATGGCCAAGACTGACGGTCGTTCAGTCTTATATAACTTCGTACAGAAAAAGTTGATATGCGAGCCGTCAAAAAAAAAGGGGCATCAGCACCTTTCCCTACTAGTTAGCGCTCTATTTCCTAGCCTACTTCAAATTCTAGAAAGTTTTGACAGAGCCCCGAACGGCTTTTACCCGAAAGGAGCGGAAACTTCACCTAAGCTGATAACTGCAAAGTTGACAGCTCATTGTTTCATTTGTAGACTATATTTCTTATAATGGCAGTAAAATGAATGTAATTGCATATATTTGACGAAGCTATCTCTGTTCGTCACGTAGAGTTCGAACGAATCTATGCGAATAAACTCGAGAATATCTAACGATACGAATCTTTCTATCTTTTGAGTGTATATAACGTTACAAATGCATTATCTAATACAGCGTTTCCCAAACTTTTTAGTGTCGTGACCCCAATGAAGCATCGCGACCCAATAACTATAATATAACTTTCAACAAAGATTTTAGCGAGGGGGTGGATCACCTATTTCTATACAAGTATATACAATTACAACCATCTCATTAATTTTCTTTAAATGCAAGTAAAATGTTTATGCCTTCCGTGCTGTTATATGCTTTCCGTATTATTATTTTTTCACCACATTTAAATTTTTGATGCACCGGCACCGCTATAATTTTTGATAAGCGCCGTCTTTTTTTATTATTGCACCGCCGATATCTTATACACTTTTCTTTAATTTTGTTTATTATAATAACCCGCTTGATTATTTTTATTTTTGCTTCGTTCATTTAACCGCTATTATTAAGAAAAGGCCAGAGAATACTGGGTACCGATGTATCTGTGCTTCGTGGATTATGAAAAGGCTTTCGACAACGTTCGAT
>WYDF02096536.1:0-24027 GCA_009867245.2 Adranes taylori | reverse complement strand
GCCAGAGACCGGAAAGGATGGCGGACGAGGCTGGAGAAAGTCGAGGCCCTGTAGGGCTGTAGCACTACTGATGATGACTTGTCGGGCTTTACACCAGCATACAACATGTTGACTGATAACAATTGTTCACAAGGTCTATGCGTCCTAAAATTCTTATATCTTTTATAAGCATTGCATGTTCAATCGAACGTGAACAAATCTACACGTTACAATATTAATGTCGCGTTGCATTTTGGTTTCGGTAATAGAGAGGATGTGCACTTTGTCGGAAAAATATTGAAATTGATCATCTAAACATTGTTATCATCCTCTTTTACACTTCTTTCCGATCTTAAATATTCTGACAACATCTCTTCAACTTTAAAGAATTTATATTTCTTATTATTCCCAATCAATTTTATTCTTTCTTGACTCTCCTGCAAGTTTACATCCCGCAACGTTCATGCCACCTCTTTCTCACAATTACTTCCTTCTTTAACACATCATACCTAATCACATACCATTCACACCTCTCATACATTTACCCTTATTTCTCCTTTATAGGTTTTACATACACTCTTTTTACAATTCTCTCCTCATCATCCATCAATTCATCACTCTCTTGTTTCTTTCACCGCCCATATATTCTATTTCTTAATAATTCAAATCACAACAGCTTCATCTTTTATTTGAAAAATTATCCCTTACTGATTGAGCGTATTATAGTCAGAAGTAAGTATCACGTTATTGCAACAAAAATAAGATGACAGTACTTTAAAAAATATCACCAAGAGTATATTTACCAAGAGTATTTTTACCAAGAGTATATTTACATGTTAAAATTTGGCTTCGGCTTGCAAATATTGTGAATGAGAATTGTTTAAAAATTATTGAAAAATAACTAAAATTGTTTACTAAAACTATATTTTATATGAAATTATTAAATTTTTAAAACTTCCAGTATTGAAATTATTTGAGCAATAAAATAAATTCGACAACTCTACATTGATTATAAATTATATGAAATATATAGAAAGTATATTTTCTATTGAATATTATTCATCGCTGTGAAGATATTGCCTCATGTGTTCCGGCGCTTTTTCTAAATCATACTTGATTTTCATTGTACAATTGACAAATGGTGGTAATTTACATTCGCATAAGTATTCATGCCATTCAATATCGCTTATAACGTCTTTACGTTGAAAGACATCACCATGATTCAAAATAATTTGTCCGTATGTACATGTTTGTGTTGCTAAATTGAAAGAAAAATATTAATTAGAATTATATGCACATTGTTTTGAAAAATAAAAAAAAAAGAGAAAAATCTAATTATTAAGGGCAAAAAGACTCAAGTCAATAGCATTTTGGTGTAGCATAATCTATTGTAATTTTATGTTATGTATTATTTATCTATATGTAATCATTTATTTTATGTTTAATTTGTAGATAATTAAGAAATATTTACAAAGGTAAGAAATATTTCATTATTATAATCTATATTAGGCATGTTTAACCCAAACCAATTTCGGAGCAGCATTCATGAAAATTTAAAATTTATAAAAAAATGTATCTTCCTTCATTGTTTCTTTTTGTAATATGAATTGTATCAAAACATATATAGTGAACTATACAAATTTCAAATATATATAAAATATAATTTTTTTTTAATATATAATTTTTAAAAAATAAAAAATGGATAATGAAAAATTCTTGATATTGTATTCTATATTTTACAAGTTGGTGATAGTATTTCTTTTTTGAGCGATTAGCGAATTTGATTTGAAAACAAAATATTTTTATACGTACGGCGTAAAATTATTTTAAAATTTCGCAATATAAAATTTTTAGCATCAAATTTTTTTGTATAAACTTTTATAAGACAATTTTTGAAAATATATATTTTTTTAAATATATGAGTTTCAAAATTGAAAAAGTGTATAACATAAAATTCTTGTTATATTTATTATTATTATTATTTCGCATTTGTCTATATTTCTTTATTTAGCGAGTTGGCAATTAGCCAATCTCATATTAAAACAAATGTTTGACAAACATATTGTGTGACATTTTCTTAGATACTAAAATTTTACAATATAGTTTCTAAAATATTAAAATTTTAAACTATAAAAATTTTAACATATACAAATTAATAATTTTTTTTATAAAAATTTCCAATGCATACACATTAATAAAATATAAAACTTGTGAAACATATTATTTTCAAAATCTAAAATATTTATAATATAACTTTTCTTATTTTAGTTTTTTGCACGTTGACACAAACTTTACAATATAAAGTTTCTATAATATAAAATTTACAAAAATATATATCTTTTCATGAATGTAAATTTATTAAGGTATATTTTTTAAAACAGAATTTTAAATTATAAAAATTTTATGTATTTTATAATTTAAAATTCTAAGTTTTAATATCGAAAAATATAAAGTTTTGTAAATATATTATTTTCAAAATCGAATATAAATGGATAATATTTGAAAAAACCTGTGATCGTTTATCATTCAATATATTGAATATTTGTTTTGCATTGCAAATATCAAAAATAGACTTTTGTATTGAAATGAAAGATTTTTAATTGTTTTTACATAAACGTATGTTCTTGCAACTGATCACAGTAGTATTCGCATCAAGCGTTCCATGTACTACTCAATGTGGATTAAATTTTATTATGAATTTCAAGATTTACATACTTAAATTCTCACTAAAACCCCACATTTCTGGTCTTCTCAATAATTTTTTCATAATAATAATTTTTTTTTATAACATTGTTTCATTATAAAAAAATATATTTATTTATAATAATTTTTTTTCTCATAATAAAAAAATTTACTTTAAATGTTTTTCAAATATAATATTTAGAAATAAATGTAAGTACCTTTTTTAAATAGAATTTTTGATTATTTGTTAAGATAATGTTTAGTAGGGAACGTTAAAATAAATTTTGAAGTATATGGAATAAAAAGGCAAAAAAGTATATTTTGTTGAAATATATTTTTCTACTTAGTAAAGTACCTCTGAAAAATGCATCTAAGAGGAAATGGATCGATATAGTTTCTAAACAGTGGGTCGCAAGAACCCTTGCTGCAAGATATTGTTGGGAGTCATTTTTATAGTAATTTTATTTTACACTCATTAAATAAATAACATGTGATAAAATATATAGATGAACCAACTTACCTTGTCCCGGATTTATATTTTTCTGGATTTGACCATCCCTAGAGGGATCAGCTATAAATAGGTATAAGAAACTATTAATAATGTGTAAATATAAGTGACGTAAAATTAGACAAAATTAATCTATGTTTTAAAAAGCACAATGATAAACTGTAATAGCAAACCTGCTAGAGAAAACTGCAATATCTTAGTTATCGATAAAATAATAAATTCGGAATAGAAAGCAGCTTCCATAAGAATACAGAGTAAATTTTTTTGAGAAACTAATTTTAGGGTAATTATGATTTAATTGAATAAAAACATGCTCTGTTCATGTAGTTATGATATCTCTAAGGTTGATGTCATATAGATGCTAAAATTATATCGGGAATGTGTGCAAATATTTATAATAAATTTGAGAATTTTATTTTTTGATAGATATATAAAGAACATTTAAATTGACTTAAAGTTATTGTAAAAAACAAAGATGAAAACTTTAGCTTTATTCAGCAAGCTTTTAACCTAGAGACAATTTTCTAGAGATAGTTTGATAGCTTGCTTTTATAATATGGTTTAATATTGTACGTAATTCTTTTGTTTAATAAGAGAAGGTCTTCCGTTGTAAACGTCACCTTAGTTGGATTTCTAAAGTTCTACTTGAATATTGTTGATTGCCTTTGACCTAAGGTTATTTTGGTTTTATTGATCTATTTGTTTTCTTAGTTTTACAAAAGTATTATTTTTGAAAAAATAAATAATATAATTTAAACTATAAATCGTAGATATTCAAAACATTAAATGACAGATGGACATATTTCCAAAATCACTCGCCAGGGCTTTTTGTTTGCTGTGTATTTACATATTACTGTTCTTTCTCTTCAATGATTTGCGTATTTTTGGCTATTATTGCTTTTACGTATTCTTGCTCCTTTTTTATGTATTTGGTATTCTGATTTCTGTACTTTCTGCATGTGGTAAATATTTTGCTTTTAAAATGTTGCTTAACATTGTTCTTATGTCTTTTGTTTAATGACAAAAGTTCTTCCGTTGTAAACGTAATCTAATTGGATTTCTAAAGTTCAACTTGAGTACTGTTGATTTTGTTTGACTTAGTGTTATTTTGGTTTTATTGATCTGTTTAGTTTCTAATTTTTACAGAAATTAATTTTATTATTGTATTTAGTTTATTTTATTATTTGTATATAAGGTACAGTTCCGATTTTTCAAATTTATTTATTTCTATCGTTGACTAAGTATAAATTGGTGAATGCTTTGGTTCACAATCTCTATGTGCACCGAAGCATTCACCATTATAGTAAAATTATTGTAATTTTGTGTAAATTGTTTATTTTCGAAAAACTAAGTAATATGAATGTAAATCGTAGATATTCAAAATACTAAATTACAAACACACACAGCTTATATAGGTAGGAAAAGATACATGTCGGTTTTGTTTAACTCGTATATGATTGTTTTGTATCTGAATATGATTTTTATCGTTATTTATAACAAACGAATTAATTAATCGAAATATAAGGCCATGGAATTTCAATCTGGAGTATTAAATAAATCTTTCTTTTAGCATAAATAATTTGTTTTTAGAACAAACGAATATTAAATCAAGTAAATTTTTCATGATTGTTTTCACACTTATCTTTAGCGTCTACAGGACGTCGAATTAGGGAAACTCAAAATACATGAACAGATCATGTTGTTTTCACTATTTATAATTATTTCAGTGTTTCTTACAAAATTCAAACCCTTGTTAACTTCCGCGAGTAGATTTCATCATACAAACAAAGACGAAAGACGGATTCCACCGACCGAAAGTTCATAGACCAAACATGAAATATTAGACATGAAATCAATCTGTATATCTCCATTCTAAATTACATACAGAAACTACGATGTCATCATAAACTCAACTTTGTAAAGAGAAGATCCTCCTAACTTATTTCCAAACTCTGCTAAGGTCTGGTTGATAGTCGGATTAAGCTCTTTTCGAAGTATGCGAGCCCACATATAAGAAAAGCTAATGTGTAAATTGTAGAATGTCCTGCCCTTTAATATAATTTTATATAGTTTTTCATTCCAATATATATGCAATTTTCCATTGCATACAAGCAAAAAGTATAAAAAGAAAATGTAATGAACAATAGATTTTATATTAAGAATAGTCAGGAGGGCACTTCAAACACTTAAAACGCTGAAACGCGTCTGGACTGACGGGCGAATGCATCAATACATTGTACAGACTGACTATAACCAAGTCAGTTACGTTGATGTAGACATCAAGGCACAGGGCCATTCCAAACTACTAAATAGCAGTTTCACTAGAAAATAAATCATCTGACACAAACTTGACTTATCCTGAACTGGCTTTGAGAATACTTGCCGGTTTCATCAGAGAAGCGATAAGAAACTGGACCATACAAAAACACACACTACTGGGTAATAAATACAGAAAAGCATTGTAAGAACAAAACCTCAGATTTGTTGAAATTGAAATACGAATCTACAGGTGCCTCATGATCACAAACGCTACTACAGAACGTGTAGTCTCTAAATTAAAATTGTTAAAAAGTTGTCATGGGTTAACTATAAAACAAGAAAGACTTTATTCATTATCAATTATATTTAGTGAATTCTATGTATTCAACAGAATTGATTTTGAATACATGTGAGAGAGTTTACTGTAATAAAATTAAGGAAAGCAAATATTGGTACATTTGGAACAATATTGAGAGGTAAATTAAAAGGGTCAGGGCCCCCAATATTTTGATGGCCTAGGGGTCCACGAATTAGTTAAATTCGGAACTGTGGACTAGTCTCATTCAATCAGGGAAAATACTATAAGCCTTTTGGCTGCAGTGCTATAGAGAGCACTTGGCTATGATAATAATATTAATATTAATAATAGCTTTGTGAAGTCCTTGAAGAAATAAGGAAAAGAACGCTTGACGCGATTATTCTCCGCTATAACAATATGAGCTCACACACATCAACGCAAGCAACTCCTTTTATTCTACTAGGATAGACTAGTTGAAGTTTAACATGTACGGCGTTGAAAAGATCAAATAATTTATGTACTGAAAACATTTCCACTTACGACATATCCATTTAAATGGACAGCAGTGTTTCCTAAAAACAGGCGCACATTTTGCTCTAACACTTCCAGAGTTATAAATATCATCGTTACACATTAGTGGTTTACACATAGGTTCAATAAACTTATCCTGTTGGAAACCAGTTTGACAAATACATTTTTTACACACATCGTCTGGAGGATACATAATTTGTCCATCATAGTATATTTTATTGTTGATAATGCATGTAGCTAAGTCGTCTCTTCCGGCTGCCAAAGTTAGCAAAAATAACAAAATATTTTATATATGAAACAAAAGTTATTTGTGTATTGTGTATATTATAAACTAAAGAATTCAGTGAGAGCCCCGAAATGACTATTCTCGGTTTGACTCTTTGGTTGATTTTATGAAAAATATTTATAAGCTGTTAGTAAATAGCTGTTAATAAATAGCTATACTTAAGTTGTTAGTAAGCTGTTAGTAAAATGTTAGTAAATGTTTATAAACTTGTAATGAATGGTCCACCGATACAAAAAAAATTTGAGTCCACTAGTCCAAATGAATTGGTTTAACTTATTTAAACAGTTACTTCCAAAACTCAGTTACATTTACGACATTATTCTAATTAAACAATCTTACACTTAACGTTGTTTGAATAAACTTATACACATTTACGCTATATGAAGCTGAATGCTGAGGACTTAATAACAAATTCGATTGGAAGATGTACAGTAATAGTACGAGAGATGTCTTTTTCATTTCGCATATAGCTTTATCAAAAAGCAATAGCTAAAATTTCAGCCCTTCATTGTTTTTCAAAGATCTTGCCACCATTGCCGGTGAACGTTTGCTTTCGCTGACCACGCAGTGCATTCTTTATGACGGGAAATGTAAAAAAATCGTTAGGACCTAAGTAAGGGCTTGACTTAAGTCATGGAGGATGATCAATCAATTCGATGTTTTGATGCTCCAAAAACTCAAATTTTTGTCGAGCAGTGTGAGCACTCGCATTGTCATGTTGAAAGATTATCTGACGATGTGGGTTGTTTTTTCACAGCTCAGAAATGATTTCTGGCAAACAAACGGTTGTATACCAATCACTAGTTACCGTCTTTCGATTATGTAAACGAATTGTTGTCATATGTCCGTATTTTGATACAAAAGTTGCGTCATCTTGAAACATCCAAACAGAAGATTGACATTTATTCTCGGGTTTATAAGAATAAATCCAAGACTCGTTACCACTGACGATACTGTACACATTCATGGAGCGGCCTCTGTTGAAACGATTCAGAGTTCTTCGACACCTGACACGAGCCGCAATTTGTTCCTCGGTCAACATATGCGGGATCTAACGAGAAACTAATTTTTTCACACCCAACTAGTAAATTTTTTTCGATTGAAGTCTTGGAAATGCCCAAGGAACTTTCGAACTCCTGGTAAGTGACATGACGATCTTCATTAATCATCTTGCGTATAGCATTAACGTTTTCCTGGGTAACCGCTAATTTTTGTGAATCTGGCATAGGATCACCGCTGAAATTTGTGAGTCCACGTTTGAATTCAGAGTACCAGCAAAAAATTGTTGATTGATATGGTGCTTCATTACCAAAAACAGTTGCTTCAAACGAACTCAGCAAGACATTGTTGTTGCAATAAACTTCTTCGAACGTTGTAGTAAATAATCGCTCGGAAAAGTTCTAGATTTAGTTCCATGTTACCAAACGCCTTACTAACTTTAAAAATTCACTGTAAATAAACCATTTCTTGTATTTTGACGAAATTTTCCAGACGCGTCAATATAATGTTGAGGTTAATTGTAGAATTATATGTTTCGTTACTTCTGCCCTATATGTGGCTATATGGAAAATTAAAATGACTTCCCTCGTAACAAGAATGATAAAAACCCCAAAGGAAGTTGTAGGATACAAATACTATCGAGTCATCTTTTTATGATGCGGTACATAGTAAACAACCCCACCATGGCTATATGATTGAAATAAGGAACAAAAGGAAGTAAAAAGGGCAGAAGCATATGATGACTCACATATGAAGACTCACATGTAAATGCGAACTACGGAGAAATTTATCGCAACCATGAACATTTAACCTTCATTCTGAAATTTAGGTAAATAAACAAGTTTAATAATTTTAAAGTGTACTTACGACAAACACTTTTGCCAAGTGGACAACATTCTCCAAATTTAGTCTGTTTATAGCAACCAGTTGCTATTTGATTATGTGTACAATCATCAGCATCTACCGCACACTGGAATGTTTTACTAAAAGTAATTGAAAACGAAATAAGTCAATCGAACTCAACAGTTGAGTATGTTGAGTAAATATAATGGCTGTACGCCTCGTGTTTTTATTTATCGAGATTTAGGTATGCGTTTAGGTAGACCTCATGCAGGCTTATGTGCATGAAGTTCTAGACTCACCCCATTCATAGACCGGCTCATATCCACTAAACCCTTTCCTCCGCGACTCTACCAAGCCCCTGGTACCGCTTATGCATTTCATCGGGGGAATGGAGTGATGTTGTAGTCGCTTACGAATAGCACGATTTTTTTCCTCTGTTTAATAATCGTTCGACATTCAGTTTCCATTAGCCGTACTGCTTCTGGTGTCTCTCACTGGGAGCTTGATGAGAGCATTCTATCCTCCTCTCATCACCTCTCTATCGTATAACTTTGTAGCATTCCAGGAATCCTTATTCTGTAGCATGACTTCGCCTAGATTTTCGGGGATATCTTTCTTCCGCACTACTCTTTCCATTTATTCTCGTTGCCTCCACTATGTCCGACCGAATATCAAAGTGTGTTCAGCATCTTCTTCTCAGTTTCCAGATGTTTCGCACTGTGGGCTCTCTTTCTTTCGGATGCCATGCACGTACTTTGTGTAACATCCGGATCCAATTAGCATTTGCGTCGTATAATATTTTAGTTCACCATAAGGACGTTCAATCTATGTCTTTATGGTCGGGATTATTTTGTGTGTCCAACGACCTTCTGATCTAACGAAAACGCATCCCATCTCCGTTGTCACTCGGCCATCGCTTTTACGCTTAATTCTTTTCTGTTGTGTGGTTCCTTCCTCTCCCTACATTATTTGTATTCCTCGCAGCTTTCTAGGACTGCTAGATCCATCGGCGGGATGTTCGCAATTTTTGCAGTGCTATAATTCTCACCGTCCTGTATGATGATGTTATAGCCAACATTCCATTTTCTTGCACGTTGTGACATTTTTTCTTTTGCTTGTTTCTCGGCATCCATCAGAATCGACCTTACTACTAGGCTTCTTGGGGCTTGCTATCCTTAGCATGAGTCGCCTGACTTGCGCAGCTACCATAACCGGCCTGTTTGTAACTTTATATGTTGTAAGTAGCTACTGTCAATCGTGGCACGAAGGTATTTAGCATTACTGATACACTTCTTTGGTCTCTTGTGTAGCCAATTCCAGCCATAACTTGATTCTTGTTAGCGTAGCCTTTGAGTTTAAATTAATTTCTACAGCTGTCTTGGCGATAACTATTAATGCAATGTCATCAGCGTACCCCACTACTATGACTCCCAACGGCATATTTAGTTCTAACAGTCCATTGTACATTAGATTCCAGAGTGTCGGGCTTAGTACCAAGCCCTGTGATGCTCCACTGCTTATTAGTACATATTGTACTGTCGCTAATATCCTCTTATGACTTTTTTCAGGTATCTCGGAAAGTTCATAACTTCCAGTAACTGCAGAATTTTCTCCCAGGAGCCGCTATTGAAGGCATTTTTGATATCGAGTGTGACTAGGATACATATATTTCTAGTACGCTTCGTTCCAGTCGTTGCTTTTCTCGCTAGATTGTCTACCAACTTGAGAGCGTCAATCGTACTCTTACCCTTACAGAAAGCAAATTGGTGTTCGCTGAGCAATTTGTTCTTGTTAATATGTATTTTGATTATTTTTATATAGTTTCCCCACTGTTCTGACTGCTGAGGAGGCATAGTGCTCTATACGTTGTTGAGTCAGCTTCATTTCCGGTGTTTTTCTTGATTAGTACAAGCTTCCCTTACTTCCATATAGGTGGCCATTTTGCTGGCTCCATAATTTCATTGTAGGTCCCGGTTAGTATTTCAGATCTTTACCTATTACATTAATTTCCAATGTTTTGTTAGAATCTAATCTAAAAGTTTCAAGATAATTTTAAAAATTCGTAGGGGTACTCCCACCTCATCTTTCATTCACTGGAAGTCATACGTTGTATTATATTTTGCACAAAACAAAGATAAATCTATTTAGTTTTCGCAGTCACTTTATAACTCGTCAATTAAACTCAATTAGCACAATAGATGTTTAGGGTAATCATAGGTGTTACCATGCTAGAAAAGCGTACTTAGCAAGCGTTTGGATTTAATACGATTGTCATCTGTAGAAATCTTTCAGCTTGACAACAATAAAATAATAAACATTAAGTGTATTTAAGCAGTTATCAATAGGAAATTTAGGGAAAAGGGTTAACCAAGTTCAAATCGCCAATTATTCAAAATTTAAATTATACTTCTCGTAGTGTCAAACCCTAAATGGCGAAACCTTAAACTAAAAATGGCAGTTTATAGATGAATATTCTTTAAAATGAAATATTTGAACCCTAGGCAAAAATGCCGACCTCTATTTTATAAATATTACTATTTTATAAGTATTCCTCAAAATTAAATTGCTGAACTAGTGCACTCAGATGAACACTGCCATCTAGTGCACAAAAATAACAACTAGCTCGCAACTGGTATGGTTTAATGGCTACCTAATTGCAATTATTATTTAGTTTAGTTTCTGTATTAAGTTTCTGTTGACTATATTGGATTTCATTTAGAAAGAGATTATACTGATATAGAACAATATTATTTACTGCAATATAGTAGTATGTTAAATATAAGATTTATAAAATTATACTTTATTTACATGAAAACTTTTAATTGGACGTTCAAAACACGAAACAGGACGTTCAAAGATTTCTCCTAACCTATTAGACCGATTTCGATGAATTTTGATAGCCAGGTACCTCAGAAGTGGTGTGTGTGTTGGTTGATAAATAAAGTACTATATTATGTTTATAATTGACAATTGGGCCGATCCCGACGGTACTGCAATGCCGGGCCAACCCGCGACAGTAGTGGAGCAAGCCCCAAACTTCTGTCAACTTCCAAAAATCAGTTTAATATACTGGACCCGCATGCGGGTCGTATCAGATATTAAGCTGATAAGAACAGATACTACACTTTGATCTTAGCTCAAAAGAGCCGAGAAGCGATAAATAAACTTATTTTCCAAAACATTATATTTGAGAAAAATAAAAATAGATTACAGTTAACGTTAACAAAGCGCCACCTATAAACTAGTAGGTCAATTGACTATTTAAATGATTTGTGTTGTATGCAACTGATAAAACAAATATGGACGATTCAAGCAAAATTTGGCCCTCTAGAGGTAGAATTAAGCAACATAATCAAAATATTTGTTTACATATTTCATTACGTGTTGAGTTTGAAATTTATTGTTTATTTTTGTATATTTATAAATGTATTTCAAAACTATCAATGCAATTGGCCGAAAAAAATAAGTTCAGTTGTGACTTGCTTTATGTGCGGTTGTGAAATCACATGTCGAACACTTGAAAGGCTTCTGTTTTGAATGCTTTAGTTTGTGAATTAGAAAATTTCATTTCTGTGTAGTTTAAAACCACAATCCTTACATTCAAAAGAGTGAAGCCTTTAAAACCACAATCCTTGCATTCAAAAGAAGCCTTTTGAATGCAAGGATTGTGGTTTTAAAACTTCACAGAAATGAAATTTTCTAATTCACAAACTAAAGCATTCAAAACAGAAGCCTTTCAAGTGTTCGACATGTGATTTCACAACCGCACATAAAGCAAGTCACAACTGAACTTATTTTTTTCGGCCAATTGCATTGATAGTTTTGAAATACATTTATAAATATACAAAAATAAACAATAAATTTCAAACTCAACACGTAATGAAATATGTAAACAAATATTTTGATTATGTTGCTTAATTCTACCTCTAGAGGGCCAAATTTTGCTTGAATCGTCCATATTTGTTTTATCAGTTGCATACAACACAAATCATTTAAATAGTCAATTGACCTACTAGTTTATAGGTGGCGCTTTGTTAACGTTAACTGTAATCTATTTTTATTTTTCTCAAATATAATGTTTTGGAAAATAAGTTTATTTATCGCTTCTCGGCTCTTTTGAGCTAAGATCAAAGTGTAGTATCTGTTCTTATCAGCTTAATATCTGATACGACCCGCATGCGGGTCCAGTATATTAAACTGATTTTTGGAAGTTGACAGAAGTTTGGGGCTTGCTCCACTACTGTCGCGGGTTGGCCCGGCATTGCAGTACCGTCGGGATCGGCCCAATTGTCAATTATAAACATAATATAGTACTTTATTTATCAACCAACACACACACCACTTCTGAGGTACCTGGCTATCAAAATTCATCGAAATCGGTCTAATAGGTTAGGAGAAATCTTTGAACGTCCTGTTTCGTGTTTTGAACGTCCAATTAAAAGTTTTCATGTAAATAAAGTATAATTTTATAAATCTTATATTTAACATACTACTATATTGCAGTAAATAATATTGTTCTATATCAGTATAATCTCTTTCTAAATGAAATCCAATATAGTCAACAGAAACTTAATACAGAAACTAAACTAAATAATAATTGCAATTAGGTAGCCATTAAACCATACCAGTTGCGAGCTAGTTGTTATTTTTGTGCACTAGATGGCAGTGTTCATCTGAGTGCACTAGTTCAGCAATTTAATTTTGAGGAATACTTATAAAATAGTAATATTTATAAAATAGAGGTCGGCATTTTTGCCTAGGGTTCAAATATTTCATTTTAAAGAATATTCATCTATAAACTGCCATTTTTAGTTTAAGGTTTCGCCATTTAGGGTTTGACACTACGAGAAGTATAATTTAAATTTTGAATAATTGGCGATTTGAACTTGGTTAACCCTTTTCCCTAAATTTCCTATTGATAACTGCTTAAATACACTTAATGTTTATTATTTTATTGTTGTCAAGCTGAAAGATTTCTACAGATGACAATCGTATTAAATCCAAACGCTTGCTAAGTACGCTTTTCTAGCATGGTAACACCTATGATTACCCTAAACATCTATTGTGCTAATTGAGTTTAATTGACGAGTTATAAAGTGACTGCGAAAACTAAATAGATTTATCTTTGTTTTGTGCAAAATATAATACAACGTATGACTTCCAGTGAATGAAAGATGAGGTGGGAGTACCCCTACGAATTTTTAAAATTATCTTGAAACTTTTAGATTAGATTCTAACAAAACATTGGAAATTAATGTAATAGGTAAAGATCTGAAATACTAACCGGGACCTACAATGAAATTATGGAGCCAGCAAAATGGCCACCTATATGGAAGTAAGGGAAGCTTGTACTAATCAAGAAAAACACCGGAAATGAAGCTGACTCAACAACGTATAGAGCACTATGCCTCCTCAGCAGTCAGAACAGTGGGGAAACTATATAAAAATAATCAAAATACATATTAACAAGAACAAATTGCTCAGCGAACACCAATTTGCTTTCTGTAAGGGTAAGAGTACGATTGACGCTCTCAAGTTGGTAGACAATCTAGCGAGAAAAGCAACGACTGGAACGAAGCGTACTAGAAATATATGTATCCTAGTCACACTCGATATCAAAAATGCCTTCAATAGCGGCTCCTGGGAGAAAATTCTGCAGTTACTGGAAGTTATGAACTTTCCGAGATACCTGAAAAAAGTCATAAGAGGATATTAGCGACAGTACAATATGTACTAATAAGCAGTGGAGCATCACAGGGCTTGGTACTAAGCCCGACACTCTGGAATCTAATGTACAATGGACTGTTAGAACTAAATATGCCGTTGGGAGTCATAGTAGTGGGGTACGCTGATGACATTGCATTAATAGTTATCGCCAAGACAGCTGTAGAAATTAATTTAAACTCAAAGGCTACGCTAACAAGAATCAAGTTATGGCTGGAATTGGCTACACAAGAGACCAAAGAAGTGTATCAGTAATGCTAAATACCTTCGTGCCACGATTGACAGTAGCTACTTACAACATATAAAGTTACAAACAGGCCGGTTATGGTAGCTGCGCAAGTCAGGCGACTCATGCTAAGGATAGCAAGCCCCAAGAAGCCTAGTAGTAAGGTCGATTCTGATGGATGCCGAGAAACAAGCAAAAGAAAAAATGTCACAACGTGCAAGAAAATGGAATGTTGGCTATAACATCATCATACAGGACGGTGAGAATTATAGCACTGCAAAAATTGCGAACATCCCGCCGATGGATCTAGCAGTCCTAGAAAGCTGCGAGGAATACAAATAATGTAGGGAGAGGAAGGAACCACACAACAGAAAAGAATTAAGCGTAAAAGCGATGGCCGAGTGACAACGGAGATGGGATGCGTTTTCGTTAGATCAGAAGGTCGTTGGACACACAAAATAATCCCGACCATAAAGACATAGATTGAACGTCCTTATGGTGAACTAAAATATTATACGACGCAAATGCTAATTGGATCCGGATGTTACACAAAGTACGTGCATGGCATCCGAAAGAAAGAGAGCCCACAGTGCGAAACATCTGGAAACTGAGAAGAAGATGCTGAACACACTTTGATATTCGGTCGGACATAGTGGAGGCAACGAGAATAAATGGAAAGAGTAGTGCGGAAGAAAGATATCCCCGAAAATCTAGGCGAAGTCATGCTACAGAATAAGGATTCCTGGAATGCTACAAAGTTATACGATAGAGAGGTGATGAGAGGAGGATAGAATGCTCTCATCAAGCTCCCAGTGAGAGACACCAGAAGCAGTACGGCTAATGGAAACTGAATGTCGAACGATTATTAAACAGAGGAAAAAAATCGTGCTATTCGTAAGCGACTACAACATCACTCCATTCCCCCGATGAAATGCATAAGCGGTACCAGGGGCTTGGTAGAGTCGCGGAGGAAAGGGTTTAGTGGATATGAGCCGGTCTATGAATGGGGTGAGTCTAGAACTTCATGCACATAAGCCTGCATGAGGTCTACCTAAACGCATACCTAAATCTCGATAAATAAAAACACGAGGCGTACAGCCATTATATTTACTCAACATACTCAACTGTTGAGTTCGATTGACTTATTTCGTTTTCAATTACTTTTAGTAAAACATTCCAGTGTGCGGTAGATGCTGATGATTGTACACATAATCAAATAGCAACTGGTTGCTATAAACAGACTAAATTTGGAGAATGTTGTCCACTTGGCAAAAGTGTTTGTCGTAAGTACACTTTAAAATTATTAAACTTGTTTATTTACCTAAATTTCAGAATGAAGGTTAAATGTTCATGGTTGCGATAAATTTCTCCGTAGTTCGCATTTACATGTGAGTCTTCATATGTGAGTCATCATATGCTTCTGCCCTTTTTACTTCCTTTTGTTCCTTATTTCAATCATATAGCCATGGTGGGGTTGTTTACTATGTACCGCATCATAAAAAGATGACTCGATAGTATTTGTATCCTACAACTTCCTTTGGGGTTTTTATCATTCTTGTTACGAGGGAAGTCATTTTAATTTTCCATATAGCCACATATAGGGCAGAAGTAACGAAACATATAATTCTACAATTAACCTCAACATTATATTGACGCGTCTGGAAAATTTCGTCAAAATACAAGAAATGGTTTATTTACAGTGAATTTTTAAAGTTAGTAAGGCGTTTGGTAACATGGAACTAAATCTAGAACTTTTCCGAGCGATTATTTACTACAACGTTCGAAGAAGTTTATTGCAACAACAATGTCTTGCTGAGTTCGTTTGAAGCAACTGTTTTTGGTAATGAAGCACCATATCAATCAACAATTTTTTGCTGGTACTCTGAATTCAAACGTGGACTCACAAATTTCAGCGGTGATCCTATGCCAGATTCACAAAAATTAGCGGTTACCCAGGAAAACGTTAATGCTATACGCAAGATGATTAATGAAGATCGTCATGTCACTTACCAGGAGTTCGAAAGTTCCTTGGGCATTTCCAAGACTTCAATCGAAAAAAATTTACTAGTTGGGTGTGAAAAAATTAGTTTCTCGTTAGATCCCGCATATGTTGACCGAGGAACAAATTGCGGCTCGTGTCAGGTGTCGAAGAACTCTGAATCGTTTCAACAGAGGCCGCTCCATGAATGTGTACAGTATCGTCAGTGGTAACGAGTCTTGGATTTATTCTTATAAACCCGAGAATAAATGTCAATCTTCTGTTTGGATGTTTCAAGATGACGCAACTTTTGTATCAAAATACGGACATATGACAACAATTCGTTTACATAATCGAAAGACGGTAACTAGTGATTGGTATACAACCGTTTGTTTGCCAGAAATCATTTCTGAGCTGTGAAAAAACAACCCACATCGTCAGATAATCTTTCAACATGACAATGCGAGTGCTCACACTGCTCGACAAAAATTTGAGTTTTTGGAGCATCAAAACATCGAATTGATTGATCATCCTCCATGACTTAAGTCAAGCCCTTACTTAGGTCCTAACGATTTTTTTACATTTCCCGTCATAAAGAATGCACTGCGTGGTCAGCGAAAGCAAACGTTCACCGGCAATGGTGGCAAGATCTTTGAAAAACAATGAAGGGCTGAAATTTTAGCTATTGCTTTTTGATAAAGCTATATGCGAAATGAAAAAGACATCTCTCGTACTATTACTGTACATCTTCCAATCGAATTTGTTATTAAGTCCTCAGCATTCAGCTTCATATAGCGTAAATGTGTATAAGTTTATTCAAACAACGTTAAGTGTAAGATTGTTTAATTAGAATAATGTCGTAAATGTAACTGAGTTTTGGAAGTAACTGTTTAAATAAGTTAAACCAATTCATTTGGACTAGTGGACTCAAATTTTTTTTGTATCGGTGGACCATTCATTACAAGTTTATAAACATTTACTAACATTTTACTAACAGCTTACTAACAACTTAAGTATAGCTATTTATTAACAGCTATTTACTAACAGCTTATAAATATTTTTCATAAAATCAACCAAAGAGTCAAACCGAGAATAGTCATTTCGGGGCTCTCACTGAATTCTTTAGTTTATAATATACACAATACACAAATAACTTTTGTTTCATATATAAAATATTTTGTTATTTTTGCTAACTTTGGCAGCCGGAAGAGACGACTTAGCTACATGCATTATCAACAATAAAATATACTATGATGGACAAATTATGTATCCTCCAGACGATGTGTGTAAAAAATGTATTTGTCAAACTGGTTTCCAACAGGATAAGTTTATTGAACCTATGTGTAAACCACTAATGTGTAACGATGATATTTATAACTCTGGAAGTGTTAGAGCAAAATGTGCGCCTGTTTTTAGGAAACACTGCTGTCCATTTAAATGGATATGTCGTAAGTGGAAATGTTTTCAGTACATAAATTATTTGATCTTTTCAACGCCGTACATGTTAAACTTCAACTAGTCTATCCTAGTAGAATAAAAGGAGTTGCTTGCGTTGATGTGTGTGAGCTCATATTGTTATAGCGGAGAATAATCGCGTCAAGCGTTCTTTTCCTTATTTCTTCAAGGACTTCACAAAGCTATTATTAATATTAATATTATTATCATAGCCAAGTGCTCTCTATAGCACTGCAGCCAAAAGGCTTATAGTATTTTCCCTGATTGAATGAGACTAGTCCACAGTTCCGAATTTAACTAATTCGTGGACCCCTAGGCCATCAAAATATTGGGGGCCCTGACCCTTTTAATTTACCTCTCAATATTGTTCCAAATGTACCAATATTTGCTTTCCTTAATTTTATTACAGTAAACTCTCTCACATGTATTCAAAATCAATTCTGTTGAATACATAGAATTCACTAAATATAATTGATAATGAATAAAGTCTTTCTTGTTTTATAGTTAACCCATGACAACTTTTTAACAATTTTAATTTAGAGACTACACGTTCTGTAGTAGCGTTTGTGATCATGAGGCACCTGTAGATTCGTATTTCAATTTCAACAAATCTGAGGTTTTGTTCTTACAATGCTTTTCTGTATTTATTACCCAGTAGTGTGTGTTTTTGTATGGTCCAGTTTCTTATCGCTTCTCTGATGAAACCGGCAAGTATTCTCAAAGCCAGTTCAGGATAAGTCAAGTTTGTGTCAGATGATTTATTTTCTAGTGAAACTGCTATTTAGTAGTTTGGAATGGCCCTGTGCCTTGATGTCTACATCAACGTAACTGACTTGGTTATAGTCAGTCTGTACAATGTATTGATGCATTCGCCCGTCAGTCCAGACGCGTTTCAGCGTTTTAAGTGTTTGAAGTGCCCTCCTGACTATTCTTAATATAAAATCTATTGTTCATTACATTTTCTTTTTATACTTTTTGCTTGTATGCAATGGAAAATTGCATATATATTGGAATGAAAAACTATATAAAATTATATTAAAGGGCAGGACATTCTACAATTTACACATTAGCTTTTCTTATATGTGGGCTCGCATACTTCGAAAAGAGCTTAATCCGACTATCAACCAGACCTTAGCAGAGTTTGGAAATAAGTTAGGAGGATCTTCTCTTTACAAAGTTGAGTTTATGATGACATCGTAGTTTCTGTATGTAATTTAGAATGGAGATATACAGATTGATTTCATGTCTAATATTTCATGTTTGGTCTATGAACTTTCGGTCGGTGGAATCCGTCTTTCGTCTTTGTTTGTATGATGAAATCTACTCGCGGAAGTTAACAAGGGTTTGAATTTTGTAAGAAACACTGAAATAATTATAAATAGTGAAAACAACATGATCTGTTCATGTATTTTGAGTTTCCCTAATTCGACGTCCTGTAGACGCTAAAGATAAGTGTGAAAACAATCATGAAAAATTTACTTGATTTAATATTCGTTTGTTCTAAAAACAAATTATTTATGCTAAAAGAAAGATTTATTTAATACTCCAGATTGAAATTCCATGGCCTTATATTTCGATTAATTAATTCGTTTGTTATAAATAACGATAAAAATCATATTCAGATACAAAACAATCATATACGAGTTAAACAAAACCGACATGTATCTTTTCCTACCTATATAAGCTGTGTGTGTTTGTAATTTAGTATTTTGAATATCTACGATTTACATTCATATTACTTAGTTTTTCGAAAATAAACAATTTACACAAAATTACAATAATTTTACTATAATGGTGAATGCTTCGGTGCACATAGAGATTGTGAACCAAAGCATTCACCAATTTATACTTAGTCAACGATAGAAATAAATAAATTTGAAAAATCGGAACTGTACCTTATATACAAATAATAAAATAAACTAAATACAATAATAAAATTAATTTCTGTAAAAATTAGAAACTAAACAGATCAATAAAACCAAAATAACACTAAGTCAAACAAAATCAACAGTACTCAAGTTGAACTTTAGAAATCCAATTAGATTACGTTTACAACGGAAGAACTTTTGTCATTAAACAAAAGACATAAGAACAATGTTAAGCAACATTTTAAAAGCAAAATATTTACCACATGCAGAAAGTACAGAAATCAGAATACCAAATACATAAAAAAGGAGCAAGAATACGTAAAAGCAATAATAGCCAAAAATACGCAAATCATTGAAGAGAAAGAACAGTAATATGTAAATACACAGCAAACAAAAAGCCCTGGCGAGTGATTTTGGAAATATGTCCATCTGTCATTTAATGTTTTGAATATCTACGATTTATAGTTTAAATTATATTATTTATTTTTTCAAAAATAATACTTTTGTAAAACTAAGAAAACAAATAGATCAATAAAACCAAAATAACCTTAGGTCAAAGGCAATCAACAATATTCAAGTAGAACTTTAGAAATCCAACTAAGGTGACGTTTACAACGGAAGACCTTCTCTTATTAAACAAAAGAATTACGTACAATATTAAACCATATTATAAAAGCAAGCTATCAAACTATCTCTAGAAAATTGTCTCTAGGTTAAAAGCTTGCTGAATAAAGCTAAAGTTTTCATCTTTGTTTTTTACAATAACTTTAAGTCAATTTAAATGTTCTTTATATATCTATCAAAAAATAAAATTCTCAAATTTATTATAAATATTTGCACACATTCCCGATATAATTTTAGCATCTATATGACATCAACCTTAGAGATATCATAACTACATGAACAGAGCATGTTTTTATTCAATTAAATCATAATTACCCTAAAATTAGTTTCTCAAAAAAATTTACTCTGTATTCTTATGGAAGCTGCTTTCTATTCCGAATTTATTATTTTATCGATAACTAAGATATTGCAGTTTTCTCTAGCAGGTTTGCTATTACAGTTTATCATTGTGCTTTTTAAAACATAGATTAATTTTGTCTAATTTTACGTCACTTATATTTACACATTATTAATAGTTTCTTATACCTATTTATAGCTGATCCCTCTAGGGATGGTCAAATCCAGAAAAATATAAATCCGGGACAAGGTAAGTTGGTTCATCTATATATTTTATCACATGTTATTTATTTAATGAGTGTAAAATAAAATTACTATAAAAATGACTCCCAACAATATCTTGCAGCAAGGGTTCTTGCGACCCACTGTTTAGAAACTATATCGATCCATTTCCTCTTAGATGCATTTTTCAGAGGTACTTTACTAAGTAGAAAAATATATTTCAACAAAATATACTTTTTTGCCTTTTTATTCCATATACTTCAAAATTTATTTTAACGTTCCCTACTAAACATTATCTTAACAAATAATCAAAAATTCTATTTAAAAAAGGTACTTACATTTATTTCTAAATATTATATTTGAAAAACATTTAAAGTAAATTTTTTTATTATGAGAAAAAAAATTATTATAAATAAATATATTTTTTTATAATGAAACAATGTTATAAAAAAAAATTATTATTATGAAAAAATTATTGAGAAGACCAGAAATGTGGGGTTTTAGTGAGAATTTAAGTATGTAAATCTTGAAATTCATAATAAAATTTAATCCACATTGAGTAGTACATGGAACGCTTGATGCGAATACTACTGTGATCAGTTGCAAGAACATACGTTTATGTAAAAACAATTAAAAATCTTTCATTTCAATACAAAAGTCTATTTTTGATATTTGCAATGCAAAACAAATATTCAATATATTGAATGATAAACGATCACAGGTTTTTTCAAATATTATCCATTTATATTCGATTTTGAAAATAATATATTTACAAAACTTTATATTTTTCGATATTAAAACTTAGAATTTTAAATTATAAAATACATAAAATTTTTATAATTTAAAATTCTGTTTTAAAAAATATACCTTAATAAATTTACATTCATGAAAAGATATATATTTTTGTAAATTTTATATTATAGAAACTTTATATTGTAAAGTTTGTGTCAACGTGCAAAAAACTAAAATAAGAAAAGTTATATTATAAATATTTTAGATTTTGAAAATAATATGTTTCACAAGTTTTATATTTTATTAATGTGTATGCATTGGAAATTTTTATAAAAAAAATTATTAATTTGTATATGTTAAAATTTTTATAGTTTAAAATTTTAATATTTTAGAAACTATATTGTAAAATTTTAGTATCTAAGAAAATGTCACACAATATGTTTGTCAAACATTTGTTTTAATATGAGATTGGCTAATTGCCAACTCGCTAAATAAAGAAATATAGACAAATGCGAAATAATAATAATAATAAATATAACAAGAATTTTATGTTATACACTTTTTCAATTTTGAAACTCATATATTTAAAAAAATATATATTTTCAAAAATTGTCTTATAAAAGTTTATACAAAAAAATTTGATGCTAAAAATTTTATATTGCGAAATTTTAAAATAATTTTACGCCGTACGTATAAAAATATTTTGTTTTCAAATCAAATTCGCTAATCGCTCAAAAAAGAAATACTATCACCAACTTGTAAAATATAGAATACAATATCAAGAATTTTTCATTATCCATTTTTTATTTTTTAAAAATTATATATTAAAAAAAAATTATATTTTATATATATTTGAAATTTGTATAGTTCACTATATATGTTTTGATACAATTCATATTACAAAAAGAAACAATGAAGGAAGATACATTTTTTTATAAATTTTAAATTTTCATGAATGCTGCTCCGAAATTGGTTTGGGTTAAACATGCCTAATATAGATTATAATAATGAAATATTTCTTACCTTTGTAAATATTTCTTAATTATCTACAAATTAAACATAAAATAAATGATTACATATAGATAAATAATACATAACATAAAATTACAATAGATTATGCTACACCAAAATGCTATTGACTTGAGTCTTTTTGCCCTTAATAATTAGATTTTTCTCTTTTTTTTTTATTTTTCAAAACAATGTGCATATAATTCTAATTAATATTTTTCTTTCAATTTAGCAACACAAACATGTACATACGGACAAATTATTTTGAATCATGGTGATGTCTTTCAACGTAAAGACGTTATAAGCGATATTGAATGGCATGAATACTTATGCGAATGTAAATTACCACCATTTGTCAATTGTACAATGAAAATCAAGTATGATTTAGAAAAAGCGCCGGAACACATGAGGCAATATCTTCACAGCGATGAATAATATTCAATAGAAAATATACTTTCTATATATTTCATATAATTTATAATCAATGTAGAGTTGTCGAATTTATTTTATTGCTCAAATAATTTCAATACTGGAAGTTTTAAAAATTTAATAATTTCATATAAAATATAGTTTTAGTAAACAATTTTAGTTATTTTTCAATAATTTTTAAACAATTCTCATTCACAATATTTGCAAGCCGAAGCCAAATTTTAACATGTAAATATACTCTTGGTAAAAATACTCTTGGTAAATATACTCTTGGTGATATTTTTTAAAGTACTGTCATCTTATTTTTGTTGCAATAACGTGATACTTACTTCTGACTATAATACGCTCAATCAGTAAGGGATAATTTTTCAAATAAAAGATGAAGCTGTTGTGATTTGAATTATTAAGAAATAGAATATATGGGCGGTGAAAGAAACAAGAGAGTGATGAATTGATGGATGATGAGGAGAGAATTGTAAAAAGAGTGTATGTAAAACCTATAAAGGAGAAATAAGGGTAAATGTATGAGAGGTGTGAATGGTATGTGATTAGGTATGATGTGTTAAAGAAGGAAGTAATTGTGAGAAAGAGGTGGCATGAACGTTGCGGGATGTAAACTTGCAGGAGAGTCAAGAAAGAATAAAATTGATTGGGAATAATAAGAAATATAAATTCTTTAAAGTTGAAGAGATGTTGTCAGAATATTTAAGATCGGAAAGAAGTGTAAAAGAGGATGATAACAATGTTTAGATGATCAATTTCAATATTTTTCCGACAAAGTGCACATCCTCTCTATTACCGAAACCAAAATGCAACGCGACATTAATATTGTAACGTGTAGATTTGTTCACGTTCGATTGAACATGCAATGCTTATAAAAGATATAAGAATTTTAGGACGCATAGACCTTGTGAACAATTGTTATCAGTCAACATGTTGTATGCTGGTGTAAAGCCCGACAAGTCATCATCAGTAGTGCTACAGCCCTACAGGGCCTCGACTTTCTCCAGCCTCGTCCGCCATCCTTTCCGGTCTCTGGC